>JAMXBB010000005.1:89488120-89510532 GCA_024138015.1 Lumnitzera littorea
AAAGGAATCAAGTTTCACTCAATTCCGAGTTCAAACGAAGAAGTTATGAAGTTTTGAAGTTGTGCAGAAATTTTGCCTTTGTGCAGAAAGTTACACGGCCTGGGGACACGGCCATGTCCCAGCCCGTGTCTGGTGACGAAAATAAAATCCGTGAAATACACATATAAAAGGGGATCTTAGGGTTCAAAAGAAAGAGAGACATTACGGAAACAAAGAGAGACAAGAGAAGAGAAGAGACTTGAGGCGAACATCGATCAAGAAGCGATAACGACATCAATTTCAAGATTAGAGATTGTTCATCAAATCAAGAGGGGTTTTCATGCTTTATTTTATGTTTTTGATGGAACTCGTTTTTAGATTCATTATGATAGCTTAGAATTCAAGTATTTAGGATTATGGAACCTAGGGTTTCATGGAACCTAGGGTTTCATGTAACCCTTGGATTGAATTATAATTTCAAGAAAGTTTCTATCTTTTCTTGATTCAATTATGTCGTTAATTATGGATTGATAATTCTAGAGTATCAATATATGATATTATGCATGTTAATTGAGAAATTGCATGTATAATTAGATCTTAGCATAATTGAAGAGAATTACATGTATACTTAGAGATAAGATACATGGTTCTTTCGGAAAGTTGATTGTTTGTGTGGGAATTCATTAAACATTAATGCAATTCTAAGTTATATTACTAAGTGAAGAGATTCCGGTAAATAATTTAGAATTAGGGTTAATATGCTTGAGAAAGATATTAGCTTTAATTGTGAATCCCTCCGATCAAGAATTATAGAAACTAAATTGAATATATTTTAAAAGGTTACATGTTAAACACTAGGGGAAATAATTCCTAAATACACCATTGCATACTTGAAGTCGTTAATAGTTTATTGCTTTCTAAATTGCTTAGTTAAGTCTCATAATTAGTTTAGTTTATTAATTTCAGTCTTTTTAATTCATTCAATTCATCATAATTTTCCGGTTAGATAATAAAGCTAAAGTTAATATTAGTACTCAAAATCTCTGAGGGATCGACTCGGACTCATATCCGACTATATTAAAATTGATAGGTGCGCTTGCCTCGTATCAAGCTATTAATAAGATCACTACCAAATACCGATACCCAATCTTACGACTCGATAATATGCTTGACAAGTTACATGGCGCTTGTATCTTTTTTAAGATTGACCTGAAGAGTGGCTGCTACCTGATATGAATGAGACTTGGGGATGAATGGAAGATGGCCTTTAAGACAAGGGATGGTCTATTTAAATGGTTATTGATGCATTTGGTCTAACTAATGCATCAAGTACATTTATGCGGTTAATGAATCATGCACATAGATCGTTGATCAGTAAATGCATTGTGGTTTATTTTAATGATATTTTACTTCACACCGAGAAATTATTTGGCAACCTGAAGAAATGTGCGCTCTATTAAAGCAAGATTGTATTCCTTGGGTATGTCATTTCAGGGAGGGGAGTTTGAGTTAATGAGGAAAAGGTTAGAGCTTTTAATGAGTGGCTTACACCGACTAGTGCTGCCGAAGTCAAGAGCTTCCATGGTCTAGCCTCATTCTTTTGAAGATTTATTCTGAACTTCAATTCCATAACTGCGCTGTTGATTGAATTGACCAAGAAGAGCATTGAGTTTTTATGGATAAAAAAGGCTCAAAGGAGTTTTGAAGATGAGAAGTCTAAGCTGACGTTTGCTCTAGTACTCACCCTACTAGATTTTGAGAAGGTTTTTGAGGTTGAATGTGATGCATCAAGTGTTGGCATTGGTGCTGTCCTTATGTAGGAGCACTAATCTATTGCCTACTTCAGTGAAAAACTCTGAGGTACTACCTTGAATTACTTAGCCTACGACAGGAGGTTCTATACCCTTATTCATACACTCCAAAATTGGCAACAATATTTGTTATTAAGAGAATTCATCATCTATTTGGATCATGAATCTTTCAAGCATCTTTATGGACAGTAGAAGCTTTCTCGACATCACGTCAAGTAAGTCGAGTTTTTAGAGATCTTTTGTTATGTAATCAGATATAAGAAGGGAAGCACCAATATAATGGCTGATGCACTTTCTCGCCGTCATACCCTCATTATGACGTTACAAGCTAAGGTGCTTGGATTCAACACTTTATTTGATTGGTATGAGCATGACTCACATTTTGGCCCTTTAGTAACCAGGTGCAGTGTTAGAGGAGCTATAGAAGGGTTCTACTTTAGTGAGGGGTTCTTAATAAAGGGCAAGCAAATGTATGTGCCGAGTGGTTCTATAAGAGAGCTACTTGTTTGAGAAGCTCATATCAGGGGTCTAACCATCCGTTTTGGGGAAAAGAAGACAATTAAGATATTGAAGGAATATTTTTATTAGCCTGGGAAGAAGGATGTATACTAAATACTTGAAAGGTATAAGGTGTGTAAATATACAAAGGGGAAGAGAGAGCTTATAGAGAATATACACCACTAGCAATTCTTGAGTGGCCGTAGACCAATCTAAGCATAGATTTCATGCTCGGCCTTCCCTACATGTCGAGAAGACACGACTCAATCATGGTAGTGGTCGATTGGTTTAGTAAGATGGGCTACTTTATTTCCTACCATAGAACTAATAATGTTTTATTCATCACTAACCTCTTTTTGCAAGAAATTGTGCAGCTACATAGAGTACTGAGAAGTATTATATCTGATTGTGATTCAAAATTCACGAGCTTCTTTTGGAAGACCCTATGAAGGAAGCTCGGCGCTATGCTCCTATTCAGTACCTTTAGTCCCCCCAAACAAGCGACCAAACTGAAGTAGTGAATAGAACCATTATTAACCTCCTGTGCACCACTATTGGAAAGAACTCTCGTGACTAGGATAACATTGAATTTGCCTACAATCACTCAACTTACAGCTCAACTAGAACATCACCATTTGAGGTTGTTAGTGAGTCATATCCTATGAGTAGCTTCACATTAGCTGCTCTTGTTTGCCTATAGACCATTTTCCTTTAATTTCCTCGATATTTCGAAGGATCTAGTTTAGTTTAAATTTGTCACGGTAAGTCCTAGTAATAGCTAAGCTCCTAGGCACACCAACATTAGAGCCCATGCAACTCATCTAACATGCATCTATGCATATTTTCCATGCTCCATCTTCTTTAGCACAAGTAATGTGGGACAATGCATGGCTTGAGACTCTCTCTTAAATATCCTCTCTCCATTAGCTCAATGATTTGTCTTTGTAGTTTAACGGCCTATTCAAGGTTCATTTGATAGCTCAATTTGTTAAGCAGAGTAGCTCCTAGCACCAAGTCAATATAGTGCTTTAGCCTTCACAATGAGGGTAATTCCTCAAGAAACTCTTTAGGAAATAGGTCGATATACTCATCTATCAACTTTCTAACTTCTTTTGGTAGTACAACTTGCTTCATCAACTCTAATAGCTTACGAAACAACAAGAAGGTTAGCATATCCATCTTGATGACTTTTTTTAGCTTAAAGCAACTATGTATAAGAGCCTTCTTAGAAGCTCAAGCTAATTTAGCCTGCAACTTACTTACTTAGCTCGAAGTCATTAGGTTTATGGCAAGCTTCCTTCCGTCCTTTTAAAAAACATTTGTATTCTTGTACCCATCATGTATGACCTTTTAATCAAATAGCTAAGATTAGTCTAATAACACGTGTGATGCACATATGGGTAACACATCATAAAATATTTCTTCCAAGTAACTACCTATGGTGATCGACAAAAGTACTTAGTAAGTCACATGAAGCGATTGTTTCTCGTTTAGCTAATGTAACTTATACGACTTTAGATATGATATGGTTAGTAACCTAGGCTTTTATACTAGGCTGGGGGACGCAACATTGGTGTAGCTTCCATTATCCATAGTCGATGCACATACTTGGTCCTTGACCTTATAGGTAATATGGAAAAAATTTTCCCATTGCTCTTCTTTAGTGCATAGTTCCATACTCATGGCATGATAGACAACTAAGTTAGTTTGTCTAAGTCTTTAGCATATATGTCTCCCTTAATAAGGTTACAGCATCCTTTACAGCATTTTCTTTCACTTCAACTTTTTCTCCAGACTTGTCATCTATGCTATCAATCTCAATAGTTAGAGTTTCTCCTTTTATGACCATAGTACGTCAATTTGGACATTAGGTAGTTATGTGTCTGAAACCTTGGTACTTAAAACACTTAATCTCACTAGTCTTTCTTCCTTACATCTGACATTTTTCTACTCTTCTTTGTGCTTCCTTTTTGTTAGGTTGGCTCTTCTAATTAGGTAAGACATCAGATCATTTGCTCTACTTAGTGTTGAATTGAGCTTGGTTACTGCCTAGCATAAGTCAGCTCAATGAAACAAGTCGGTTCAAAGGAGCTTGACTAGGTTTATTTATTTTTTACATTTCTACCCACTAGGTAATCCATATAGCCTCACCAAAGGTTGTAAATTGCTAAAGTTTTGCCACATCTTAGATCTCATGTCTTAACCCAGTGAGGAACCTTAATACTGTTCGTGTTACTAGTTGATCAACCTCCCAATGGATCATGAGCATGAAATTCTCATATGTATTCATCAATAGTGTGGCTTTCATGCTTTAGGTCTTTAAGTCGAGTAAAAGTGTCTTGTAAAGAAGAATCTGAAATGAACTGTGCTGTCAAAGCTTTCTTCATTTATGGCTAAGTACTAACCTTACGATACCTTCCTCTTCTTCGTAGGGGTTGAAAGTTTTTCCATAACATAGTTGCATACCCTAAAAATTCAAGGGTGACCATCCTCACCTTATCATAATCCTTGTATTGATAGTAATAAAAAAATTCTTTTAACTTTCTCCTCCTAATCAAAGTAGTCATTGATGTCACTAATACCATTAAAGGTTAAAATTTAGAGTTTCACATGGCTAACAACTTATAGTGCACAAGCTCTCTCCTTAGCCTCATAATACTCCTCCTAATCCACTTCTTTAACATCAGCTAGGTTTATTCTTCCATAAGCTTGTCTTCCCACTCTGTTATCTAGATATTGCTGAGTTGGGAATTGCCTTTGAATTGGCTTAATATCATATGATGCTTCCCTAACTTTATGTATAGCTTGGGGATCATTATAAATGACCTCAATAGGTTAAGTAGCTAAGTTACGTATAGCTAGAGTCAACATAGTAATCATTGTGGTCATCACTTCAAACCTCTCATTAGTACTCTTAAGGGTGTTGGACACCACTCTCATTGTCTCCTACAACGGTGTTAACACTAGGATTTATCATCTTTAATAATAGTGTTCTCAGTTACTCCATCCGATACACAAACTCGAACGCTTAAAACATGACCCAAAAAAAACAAAAAAACATAAGCTAAACCAACACAACTATCAACAACCTCGCGTACAAGCTAACCCAATACAAGAAGCTTAAATACCAATAGTTGCTCTATTTTCCAAGTTGGAAACATAGTAAAATAGGTTACTTTTAAAAAATAGATGACCAATCAAAATAAAGTATTTGCTATTACTCAAATTGCTACTTATGATGCAATATTCACTCACCAATGGAATGTACTATCTTAATCGAGAACCACAAGCACAACCATAACAAAGCAATATAACTACAACCATAATAGACCATATGCAACATAATAACTTCTCTTATAAACCTCTACGTTGATACTAAGGTGATATGTCAAGGCCATCAAGGTGGTTTTGAACTCGTAGAAGGGTTGAAAAACTATGGTGGAAACAAAGGTAAAGTAAGCAACCATGAGCTATTCTAAGGATATGATGTACTAGTGAACTCCTATGGACCAACTAAATTAGCTGATATGATGCATAACTAGCTAAGCTAAGTCACTTAACACTAAGTCTTGCTCAAAGGTTTAGATAAGAGTAAAGCAAATTGGAAAAAAAAAAAGAAAAAAAAAACAAGCTCTTGAAAGGGAAGATAATATTTTGTATATTAATGATGATGATTGTGGCTTACATTTGAGAAGGCATTTTTACTTATATTTCAAGGGCAACTATTATAACAAAAGAAGCTACCAAAATGGGTAATTACCCCTAAAAGGGAAAGTACAAGAAAGGGACAAATCAATAAAATATAAGAAAAGGGAATATCTAGTCTCTGTCTATATAGTACTTGACTCGCATGCTATAGGCAAGTGCACATAGTCAAATTATAATATTGTAAAATGGATGTGAGTCTGAGTATTGATCTCATGAGGAACCACGAATGTGAGAAACCCTAGATTACCAACAGTTACCCTAAATCACCAATTAGCTAACTTAATAATATAGGATAATTTTGATTAATAAGTGAATATAAATAAGGGACAATAGAATAAATAAATAAAATAAAGAAGAGCAATCAAAATCAATAAGACTAAATAAAATAAATAAAATTTGTGAGACTAAAGGAGCATAGAACATAATCCTAGTAAACCACTATTATTTATGACCTAGTTATATGTAACTTTTTAATCTTAATTACCCCTTAGATTGTAGAGATGCCTAATCTAAGTTAATTAGACTCGCGTCTCTAACTAATTCCTAACCCCGAGACACTCTATTCGAATCACTTCTAGAATTAAGTATTACAAAATCGTATAAAGATCTTAAATCTCGCTATTAGGTTGTCCTAATTTGGAAAAGTTGAATTACTAAATGTTTTATTCAACTTTGATTTCTTCTAATTACAAGGGTCTATTTATTGAAGGAACTTACATACTCAACTACCTAGGTAAATACTAGTTTGATGACAATATGCACAATATAATTAGACCTTCAAAGATAATATCATAGATTGAATAAAACAAATGTCGCAACAGAGACTAAGGTTCAATAATGATTGACTAAAAATAATTAAAATAATAACATGATAAAATCAAAGAAGAAGAAAGATGAGAAACCCCCAATATAATTCTACTATATGACTCTTCCTAAGGGGGTTCTCTTTACAAACCTAGGCTTAGACACCTATTTATAAGAGTTGATTAGATTTATAAAAAAAACTTGACAAAATTAGAAGATTTGTAAATCATGGCATGTCTATGCCTAAGGTATATGACCATGGAGATGGAGCGTGATTTTGCACTTAATCAGAAATTTTCAAAATTCTATGAAAGTAAATTACGAGGAGTAAATAGCCATAGATCATGGCTATCGATTTCAATTATATTCTTTATTGGACTTTATTTCTTGCTTGAAATTCTTCTGGTCTAAGTCCTTAACCAATGCTTTTCTTCGAATATGCTCTCAAACTTGATGAAGATCTTCAAAGGTTCATCAAATGCTTTTGAAGTTTTTGAAAATGAAAATTAAACAAATTAAACTCTAAATTGCTATATACTCAACTAAACAAATATACAAAATTGCACAAAATTACTTTCGACTATGTTTGCTAATTACGTGTTGTCAATACCATTGTTGGAGGACACATGTCGTGGTTAGATTGGACGTGACTTCTTGAGATAGGGTTGAGGACTAGATTAGATAAGTCGGCAATTATTTTAACTTGTCGTCAAGGGGTCTTCACATGTTGGTTCGTCCTAACCTGGGGTTAACGCTCGGGATGGAAGTGGTCAAGCTGTTGGTCAAGCTTGTTAAGCCATTTGAGTGGTCATCGGGAACTCCTTCAAGCCGACACTTTGTAACCTCGAACAATGTGTAATGCTCGTAATAGCTGGATAGGCACAGAAGGTCGGGTTTAGATAGGAGGTCAAACTCCTTAGTAGTAAGATGGAGGGTGAGAACTCGTCGGGCCATCCACTCTAGACCTTGGGCTCGGGCTTTGGTTGTGGATCTAGGTGGCTGAGTCCTATAATGTGTATGTAAAAATTGAAATCTGAATTGCAACTCTGTAAGTATTGGGGAAGGAGTTCATATACAGACGCCTAAAGACTAGCTAACCCAACTGTAAAACACGTGTATTTTGCATACGTGTTGGAAGAACAAATAAATAAAGTACAATACAATATAGTCTTCACGATTCACTATCGTTACCGTTTTTTATCTTAGAGGGCATTTTTAACATTAGCTAGATCGTATTATGTCCTTCTCTTCATTTCTTTTCTATAATTTCTTATATACAAATGTTTCACAAACCGAATACTGAAGTACGAAACTAGTGCGAAGCTCGAATGGGGATGATGTGGCAATATCTTACTGCTTGATATGTCCTTAGAAATGTTTGATACATATTTGGAAATGATAAATGCATAGGCTTCATCCTTGTTTCACAATTAATGTTGGTAGCAGCTATTATTGCTATTTCTTATTACTTCTCTCCGTATCTTTTCAATTCCCCTGCTTTTGTTTTGTTTTAACAGCATCAAAATGTTGCATTGTGTAATGGGTGTTTTTAATAATCTATTTTGGCTAGTTTTAGCGTGGGATATGAAATAATGGAATGAAAACAATAAGAAGGAAAATGGAGATAAATAAAATAAAAAGTTTAAAGTAGGACTTTATACATGACAAACCTATTTAAATGAAACTTCTATTTGTATTTATAGGTCTTCTCTATCGTTCTATTAATTAATCAATTGTAAGTTTTCATTTAGCTTTTAATTTATAATTTATGGATTTTTAGAAGCGATCCGAAGATTTGATATCTTTTCAAATATTCCCTATAAGGTAATGCTCCTATCCATTTATAAGGGAAATTAAAAATTCCTTATTGTTACGTTAAAAGTCAATACATTATCTTTACACTCTAGTGCCAAAAAAGTCCTGACGGCTTTCGCCACTATTTTCCTTTATATCTTCGAAGAAATAAATATATAAATAAAGTGCAGCAGCATGACTCTAATTTGGCATTGTAAGAGAGAAAACCCTAAAACACAAAAGCGAAAACCCTAGGGGAGAAGAAAAGAAGACGTACTTGAATAGCCGAGTGTGTGGAATATTCAGAGGCATAGATTTGTTGTTATTTATTACTTCTACTCTAGTTGGGTAAACTAATTTTTTTTTTTTTAATTAAGTAGTCCATCAATTTGGTGCTCCCGTTGAGATCATGGCACCAAAGACAAGATCCATCATTTCTCATTCAAATATGGATATTTTCAAAGCAATGTTCCTTATAAAAGAACAGAATCGACAAACACTCGAAACTTCAGTTGTTGCCATTAATGCATAATTAGGAACTTTAGTAGAATGTATTGGTAATTTGAAGATTTCCAATACCTAGAATCAGAATGCATAAGATCATACTTAACTATCGTAAGTCATTAAGAATTCATCATTTTCTATTGAATCGTTAGATGTCTCAATGATTAATAATATGCTCAAGGATATTAAGCTAGAGATTCCAAGATTTGGACAAATGGTCCTTTTACATGCATCTTTAAAGTTCAACAATTTTTTTGATTCTCATGACATTGCCATCCTCCTTTAAAGGCTAACATTCACCTTAACTCGCTTTAAATTGCCCACTTTGAATTATTTTCACTATAGATAACTCTCTTTTTGCTTCATTAGATAGCCTTTCATTAGGTCATTTCTTTTTTTAGTCACTCCTTCCACAGAGTTAACCTCTTAGCTAAAGTATCCAATGTTTTAACCTAAGTTAAATAGTCCAACCCAAAAAATTAATTTTTTGTTTGATCGGTGAAAAAACCCCTTGAATTTAAATATCACATGTAATCCATACTACACTATTTTATATGGGATTATAATATTACTTCTATGCTTTTGTTGTATTATCAAAGATACTTTTAAAAAAGAAGAAGATATGAATACTAAAAATCTTCTATATTTTGAACTTTATCCAATACTCGAAATAACCATCCTAAATAAATGCTTTTACGGAAAATAATTTTATGGTATACCATAACTCAATGTGAGGTAAGATAACTCCACCTCTATTGCCTCGTGAGAATCTCTTTTTTCCTCTCATAATTATTCATTAAATCGAGGCATAATAGAATTTAGTCTTTTTCCCAAGCTATAATCGTATCTATCTTTTCAGCCTTAAGGTCGAGATGATGATTTTATCTAATTTTGGTGACCACAACATTAGTCCAATTTTGACTGTTGAGCCCTCTCAAATAGGTGATCATATAAAAAGCTGTCACCCTGCTATTTGTTGCACGTACCATTTTGCTTTCTTCAATGCAATTGTAATTGCTAGCTGGTCTAACAAAAATATCTTATCGTAGGCGACAAAAAATCGCTGGTCACTTGCCAGTAATTCTAGCAATAATTCATTTTTGTCTGCACTTTGAGGCGGACTGAGTGTCGTAGTTCGTCATGGTGGATTAGTTTACTATAAATTTCATATTGATTTTGTGTTGACGTCAAAATACACAAGATTGAATTGAAATCTTATATAATTAGTTTATATTATAATCATATTTACTTGAATCTAATTATATCATTTTTATCATATATTTTATTGATTTCTTAATTTATCTTTCTATAATCGCACCATATTAGCTTTAGATTTCATATTATCGTATTATCTATTAACACTAATTTAGCAAGTAAATCTAAGCATCATCTTTGTAGCTGATCACATGACAAATACTGTTATGTGGCATTTTTGATAGGGCTTTTTAGGATTAAGTTCAAAGTATCTCTACCTGTTGGGGTGTGCCTCAAGCACTTCACTAGGTCAATAGCTTGGCCTCCTTAAGTGGCTTACTTGATCTGGCCCTAATTTGCGGATCCACTCTGACTTAAGTCCAACTACTTGCTCGGATTCACCTCAAGCATACCTCTTTACACTATGCTTGAGGGAATACATTGCTTAATCTATCCAATCCTAGTACAGCTTACTTGGGTCTATGCTGAGCATTCCTTTATCTTGATCTCCTCATGACCTTAAAAGCTTTTGCTAGCGTAGTTACGTGGCCTCACTCCTCAAGGCCTAAGGCACCAAGGGCCTTATTGTGCTCGAGATGACTAGATCGAAGCTTGGCTCGCCACCTCAGCCTTGAGTCCTTAAGCTTGTACTAGTTGCCTAGGACATAACTTAAAGACCTCGATACTACGACTGCTTTATTGATTCACTCTCTCTCTCTTCATTAAATGCTGCCTAACAATCTACAGTACAACCTAGATGCCTAGCCACTTTAGTTGTGATGATTACCCATACCTCTAATGTGATAAGCACCTTTTTCCAAAGCTACAAACCAATAGAAAGGTGTTGTCCCCTTTAGTACTTTGCATGCTTCACTGCACTAACTACATGCGAACTTATCTTGATTTGCCATGTGTCTTAGGCAGATAAGCTCCATGCCCTATAAATAGGCCATGTAGTCATAGCTATAAGGATCAGATCATTGAACACTTCCTTGCACCTATTTTAAACACTCAAAAACTCTCTCTTTTTTCCTTCTTGCTAACTTAAGCATCAGAGGGCCCTTACTAACTTGGTTACATGAGGCTTTCTTATAGGTCTACTACTACGAATGGCAACTAGATCACCAAACAACCTCTTGATAGTGATCATAGCATCACCACTTAGTACCCACTATTTTTGCTAACCCACCAAACATGGTAAAGAGCAAACCAAGCTTCTCACCAAGACGACGACAGTCAATCACTACCACCACTACCATCACCAGCATAGACTATCTACCTTCAAAGTTTGATCACCTGAAGGAGATGTTTAATTATCAAATGATGGAGGTAAATTGTAAAACTCGAGAACAAAACAATGCCTTGCAAAGAGATGTTATAGCCTTACAAAGGGCTTAAGGCAAAGCTCACCACCAAAACCCCTCTATCAACCTATCCAGTAAGCTAAGTAGATAGCCAACACCTCTTACAAACTAGTGTATCCATGTGAGTGTGTTTACCTTAATCGTTATCCTCCTAAGGACCTTTGCGATCGATTGAACATTAATTGCAACAAGGTGCACATGTTAGGTGAGCAATTAAGTACTAGCAAGGTACAAAATGGACTTTCCCCGGGTTATCCCTAAAAGCCACTATAAGAGATAAACATATAAGAGTTGGAAGAGCACCTTCGTCACATGTAGACACCTCATTTTTACCCTCTATATTTTTATGATTTACAATAACGTCCTAAATAGAAAAAAAAATACAAAAAAAAATTGAAAAAATAAAGAAAAGACAAAAAGAAATTGAAAAAAAGGAAAAGTAAAAAAAATGAGGAAGGCATAATTTTTTCTAATAGAAAAATAATGGTAGTTGGATCTCTTTTCAAGGGTCTTTTGATTTATATGGGTCAAAAGGACAATTTGGGTAGTCAAATATACATATGAGATTTGATGAGTCTCGAGCTATATTTGTGAGTATTGGTTTTTTCTTATTAAAGTCTACGTTAATTATTTTTGAACCATGAAATGTGGTCAATTTAAACTAATTGTGACTTGAAATGGGGCCTCAATTGGATATAAATTAGTCAAGTTATGAAAAAATCAAATATGGAATTAATCAAATGAGCAACAAGATAGGACATTAAATAACGTTTTCTTAGAAAATATTTCATATGCATAATTGACTTATTTATTGTGTGTTTATAATGGTTTGCGAGTTCAATTAAATGTTGATTAATTTAGGCTTGAAATGTGTTTTCTTATTTAGGCTTATTTAAAACAGGTTATATTAAATTAAAAAACTTTAACAAAACAAGAAACAAGCTTAACTTAGTTGGTTAGTCTTAGGTTCAATCCATGGAAAGTACAACACATACCTTTTAATTTCTTCCACGTGATCATCATGGTCATGTCATCTTCTGACACACTTCCATGCATGGTAGCATACTCTAAGCACATTTTTCTCCATACACTAATATGTATTTAGTACAATTTTATATCTATATTCGTCCATCTACATTGATAAAATAAAATTCAAACATTGGAAAATATCATTTTGTGCATTAAATCCATTTATTTCTATTGAACATTTTCTATTCTTGATTCAACCTTAATACCCATAAATAAGGGCTTCCACTTTACTCTACATCATTAATAATCACTTAAAAATCACTCCATAAAGCCTCAATATGCAATTTCTCTCTAGTCCAAAAACCTCTTAACCAACATCACTCCCAACTACCTCCAAAGTACCAAGAAACTACCCTATTACTATTGTTGTCCTTCTTTCTAACCCTAAAACATACCCATTTGACCTAGGTTTGTCTTGTTCTTTTTTTTTTTTTAATTCATTTTATTTTTATTTATATATTTTTTATTACTCTTATAATTAAAAAAAAAAGTTTTTTAAGATAAGGGCATTTGTGTAGTCCCTAACTATTATCGAGTCACGACCTCCTAAGGATGATCAAAACCCACCAAATACAAATAAAATAAAATTTAAAAATAAAAAGGTACTTTGTCACTAAAGAAATTTTTTTTTAAGTAAAAATCTAACAAACATTTTTTTTTTCAAGTTTAGGAAAATTAGAGTTACTTTACAAAAATAAACACCAATGAAATTAGGACCTTTTCTAAGGATTTTTTTTTTCTATGAAAATCAAATAAGTCGGTTGATAATGTCAATTTAATGTGTCTTTAGAGGCTAAAAAGAACTAAACCACTAAAATTTTATGAAAAATTGAACTACAAGAAGTCTGATCCTTGTTAAAGGGTTTGTAAGCATTTGTGGGGTGACTTAAAATAGGAGTTTTTTTTTTAAATTTTTCCTTTTGTAAATAAATGCATTTCTTATTTTCTTCTCTTTTTTGGTAAATAAAGTTAATTTTCTTTATTTGTAAATTTTGGAATTATATCTGTAAGTTAAAAGGGGTATTTTGAAAAGTAAAACTAAATTCAGAATGTTAGGATAGTATTCGTTTAGGATTTAATAAGTTAACTCACAAACTTAAGATCTTTGATTTTTTGTTTTTGAAAATTCTTGAAAGAATTTTTTTTAAAAAAAAAAAAAAAACACAGGCTAGTGGCTAAATTAGAATCAATTAATCTAATTCTAATTTACTCCTTTTTCTTGGTTTTATTGGGTAAAGACTCTAATTTCTCTAAAAATGTAAAGAAACCAGGTTTTTCTTAACTTTAGTTAAGAATTTAAACTAAATAAGCATAAAGTTTGGTTTAAATCAAGGAAAGGAAAACGTAAATTGAAAATTCAAGCTCAACAACTTGGTAAGTCTACTAAAGACATTAAGAGGGCTAGCTACTTAAACTTTTTGAATTTAAGTTTATCTTTCGAAATACCCTCGTTATGGTTTTTGTTTTTCTAGATAATACCTTGTAAATATTTGTACTAACTTTTTTACTACAATTATCTTTTGTGTTTTAACTTAGGGGGTCTTAATTATTGAATCTTAGATGTATGGCAGATGCAATTAGAATTAGACCATCCTAGGAATTTTGAAAGGGGGCCATTATGAAGCTTCAAATGCTATGAGGTAAATATTTTTTGAGGTTGATTAGGCTACCTTACTCAAGTTTCGATGTGACCAATAAATCGTTTCTTCTAAAACATATGAGACTATAGAACTTGAGAACTTTTAGAATCTATCCTTTCTATATACATGAATCTTTGGTTTGACAAATATGTAGTATTGTGACATGTTAACAAAAGGTCATGACTTTATTGGAATTCCTCTATATCATAAAAATGTTGTAATATATTTTTCTTATACAACCCAAGTAAATTTTATGTACTTTAGTTGTAAAATTGTGATTTCCTTATACTTTGTTTTTCCTTGTACATTTTGTAAATATGGAATTCTCTTATAAATTGTATTTTTGTGTAACAATTCTTTTTCCATATAAAATAATTATTTTAATAATGGAATTTCAATAAAGTCATAACCCTAATTTCTACATTATTATTTAATCGCTAGGTTGTTACATCTGCATTCGCATATCTTGATATTGTATTTTTCATTTTCATTCTCTTTATTTTCTTGTAAATATTCATAATTATTTTTTAAGTCCCAGCTCTTATAGTAACAAAAGTTCACTTAGGTTTGTAAATAATCGTGTTTCCTTATTTCTTTGTAAAATATCAACTTGTTTTCTTAAAACTTATTATTAATAATTAAAGTGTAAACTTTCCCCCATAGAATAATATTCTTGGTCCATCCCTTTAAATGTTAAGTTAGAAAATTTTTCAAATAGTCTTCAAAATAATTAGTATCCATTTAAATAGTCTTCACAAATGATCACTACTTCTAGAAATTCTATTATCCTTAAAAGTATTTTTAACCTTTAAATTTTGCAAATAAAATTGCACTCTTTGGTCTAAATCTTTTAGCCATCTCCTCTAATCCATTGAAGTTGTTCATTTATATGGAATCTTTTGACTGTAAATATTCGTCTTCTTAAATTTTTCCTATTCCCTTTTGGTTTTCAAGCAACTACATTTGTAAAACAATCATTTCCTCATCTTATTCAATAATTGGTAGATAGTTGTAAATGTTAGGTACTCCATAAATTTTTCCTTTCGTAAAATTAATTTCTTAAGTACCTTAGATTATGCTTGAAGATAATCTTTTAAATCTTAATGGTCATTAATAGGCTTCCTTTCCCCTCAATTTTCTTCTTCCACTCTAAGTTAGAAGTGTTCATAAGAGTTTGTCTATTAAAACTATACCCCTCTTTTAAAACCCTAATGTTGCCTTCTTATGTATATAAACTTCATATTTCTACTTCCAATGATCATTTTTAGTTAAGTCATTCAAAGTTTATTTAACTTAGTTTCTCCCTCAAAACAAAGGTTTCCAAAATTATAAAAGAAGAAATAAACAAAATAAAATTTAGAGAATTGCTAATAAGGATGGATTCTTACTAAGAGCTCTTGAAAGTAATGGCCTACAAAGGAAAAATTGATAATAACCTTGATGAAACACACCACCTCCACCCCTTACTAAGTTGAGGATTCGCTCATTAGAACAAACTATGGAAGAAATGACTGAACGGATGAACTTCTTGGTTAATAGTATAGTCTTCCTCAAGGAAATATCACCAGTGAATGAAGAGCACTTAAGAGCCATAAGAAATGTGTTGAAGGACCTTTTCCTAAAGTACAAGAGAAGATCAATCTAACTTTTGAGCATAACACCTATTCTTTCCTAATCAACTTAGGGCCAAGTCAAGAAAGCCTCAAAAGAGTTTGGAAGAAAGCTAACTCAATAAATAACTGAAAAGATGAGAGCACTTAGAATGATGATAAATTTGAGTAGGATGGGATCACTGACTCTTTTAGATATGATGTTGTGGTCTACCCAAAAAAATTCAAAGTACTAGAGTTTAAGAAGTACAACGGGACTTTCATAAGATGGGTAGATATGTTCAAAATGATTAGCTCATAGTACAAGCTTTTCAAGATAACCTAATAGGGCTTGCATTATCTTAGTATGTCTAACTTGATCCTGGCCAAATAAATACTTGGGAGAAATTGGCTCGAGCTCTCTATGAACAATACAAATTCAACACCGAGATAGCTCCTTCAATTTCGGACTTAGGTACATTGAGTAAGAAGAACGATGAGTCCTTTTAGGAATATGTACAAATGTGGATGGGCACGACATCTAGAATCATTCCTCCTTTTTCAAAGAAAGACTTAACATCTGCATTCATTAACACACTAAATGATTCATATTATGAGCATCTTTTGGAGAACATAACTTCTAGTTTTGTAGATATTGTAGTAGTAGGTGGTAAAATTAAGGAAGCCTTGCAAGTCGGAAGATTAGAAGGGTCAAAATAGAGGAAAGTAACTTTCTTGGAATCATCACAGAAGAGCATCATTAATGTGATAAGTCTTAGGGGATATGCCACAAAACTTAAGTCTAATAACCCAAGTGACAACCAAAAGCCTATGCAAGTCTAGAAGGCTTAGGGAAGACATTTCACTCCAATTCCTATCTCTCTTTCTTAAGCTTTTTATCAATTGAAAGAAGTAAATATCCTAGACTACAAAGTTCCTAAACTAGGATTTAGACCTTGGAATGGAAATCCGGGGGTGCAAGGTGATTATCATATGGGTTAGAAGTGTTACTTCACAAACACTTGTTAAAGATTGAAGAATAAGATTCAAATTTGATCAATGCAGGGCTAGTGCATCCAAATTCCATGTAAATTGAAGCATTAAAGGGCTCTAACAATTCTTCATGAGAGTTGGCTTTTCTTTGTACTGTGGAGGATGGTAAGACGATTTGATCTTTGAAAATGAAAAGTCCGCATTTGAATAAATTATCTTTAAGGCAAATTTCTCAAATTATTTCTTGATACGGGCATAGATCTAAATAAATTGTTTCTATCTTATTATTTGAAGGATTTAGAATGAAAACAGGTAAAGCATGTGAGACCCAAAATTTTACATAGTTGCCTCGAGCGAATAATTTAAGGCATTGGTAAAATTACCACAATTGAGCTTGAAATTTACAAATGTGCATGAGATATTAATTAATGAGACTTCATGGACATAGATCTCAAAATAATAATAATAATAATATCACTAAAATAGTGGAATTTTATTGAATTACCTAAAATCACATAGAATAGGTTTAGATAGTCACCTAATTTGTAGAGATAAATTATGTATATAATAAAATTATTATATGATATAAAAAAAAATATAGAATATATATATATATATATGTTGTGTATGATTATTATGTTTATATATGTGTGTAATTAACTAAAATACCTGGTCAATTACCATAAAAAAATTGCACAACAATTATATGTGGTGAAGCAACTTAGTGTAGGTGTAAGGAAATTAAGTAAGATTAACATGCAAGGGGGTTAGTATATAAGGTAATTTTCAAGAGGAGAGAGAAAGAAAATTACTTTGGCTACTCCAAACACTTTGAAAATTTCCAATTTAGGTTAATTATTTCTAATTTAGTCACTAGTTTGTGTTTTGAAAATATTCTAGAAACTAAATTAACAAATTCAAAGGCTATCCTATTAAATCCCATGGTACCACTTTAATCTTCCAAGATTAGCTTTACTTTTCAATTCACCATTGGTTAGAAAGGTGCCTATATAGCTGCTAGTCATGATCAAACTTCTATAGTTTATTTTTCGAAAATTTTAACAAGTTAGTTTATTTTTTACTTGAAAATAGTTAGGTTTATATTTTAATTAATTTTTTTTTAGAAAATTCTAAAAGAATTTTCTTAATTTAAGGCCACTTTCGCTTAGAATTTTCTAATGCCTAATTTTGGAAAAAGGATTTGTTATTTTATTTGAGAAGGAAGAAAAAAGGTTTTTCTTAGTGATAAAAAAATTTTCTACATTCTATATGACCTAAAAAAAAGTTTATTAGTATTTGTTATTTAAAAAAAAATAAATTCTTCTACATGAGAAACAAAGGCTTTTTTCTGAAGGAAAAAACATTTCTAAAAAACACCCTTTTTTTTTAAGTACAAATTTTTGAAAGAGTTTTTTTTTTCATTTATGAAAACTACCCCTTTTTCTAATTAAAAAACCTTTTTTATTTTATAAATTAAAAAAGTGTTCCAAAAAAAAAATTTTTAACAAAAGGGATTTACTTAAAAGGAAACAAAATAATTTTAGGTTATTTTTTTTTAAGTATACCCATATAAGAAAAAAGGAAAAGAAAAAAAAACTAATATAATGTACTATACAAAAGAAGAGAACACTAACCTAAAAGGTTTGGAAGTAGGGTGCAAATTTGGGTCGATGTGCTTGGATCGAGTTGAGTTGTGAATGGGTTAGGTGCTCTTGTCCAAATTGTGCAAAGAAACAACAACAATAGTGCTTAGGCTCGATTCAAGCTAAATTCTTCATTAGATCAGGCATGAATGATGTATTTATGTATCTTATTAGACTTAGGGAGGGTAGGAGTGATTACTCGAGTTGTTGTAGCTTCTTTGGGTGTTTTTGAAATTTGGTGGTGGTGGTGCTATCCTAGAGAGAGAAAGTTTATGCCTAATGATTACTCTAGCTGTATTTTTCTTTCTAGACAAAATTACTATACCTTATTTATACTAAAACAACTTGAAACCAATTGGGAATGGTTGGGAATTGAAGATAAAAAAGATATGGTGTTGAGTTGGCCATAGCCATGAATGCACTAAACTTAAGAAATTTTTTTATTTGATTGTATATTTTAGGCAAGAGGATCTCATTGAAGATGATTTACAACTCAATGTTGATTAGTTTTATCAAATAAGCTCGAATTCAACAAGTTGGTTGTGACACAATTTGTGATTTTTTCCATCTTTTGAGGTTGATTCAATCTACAATTTAGATGAACTAAGATGTGTTTTTGGTTTTAATTAATAGTATTCCATGTGTACTTTCAAAAAAATTAATGATTCAAGTTGATTTTTAAGGATATACAGTTAAAAAATGGATTGAAGGTGAGGGTTGCGGAAAAGAGAATTCCTGGTGTATATATTTTTTTGTTTCCTCTTTCACGACTTGTTACTAGGGAAGGAAGGCGCATGGTTATGTGCTAGGTTTCCTCATTTTTATTTTTATTTTTTTCAAAATAGGTATGTGTTTGCGCACCCCCAAATTGATGGGCTATGCCTATTCTTGGACAATTCCAATTAAAAGGAGCCATTATTGGTTTCTTCTTTTTAAAAATAAATAAATAAATAACTTAAAAAAGAAAGAAAGAGAAATAAAATGAAGTACTAAACCTAGTTTTAACCTAAAAATTAACCTTAATTGACTAAAGCTAAAATTAAATCACGTACACACATGTTAAATAGTTTTGAAACTGCACTTAATTTAACAAAAGAAAATAAAAAGGCCTATTGGATATGTCCTAGAGACACTAAGAAGAAAAAAAAAACTAGGGCTTTTATTTTCCTAAAGATTTTATTATTCTTAACCCCTTTTTTATTAATTAAATTGAATTAAGGCCCTTTTCCTTATTTTAAAAGAAACTCTAAAACTGCAAGGGGGCAAAAAAATGGGTGTCTACATTGATAGAAATTTTGGTTATCTTCAATTGTGAAATCAAATCATTCCATTATCCTCACTTGAAAAATAAAGAAGCCTAGTTATGTTTAGGTAAGTAAAACCTAAGAGCTTAAGTTATCTTTGTTGATAAATTTAAGAATACAAGTCATCTTTAAGTGTTAGAATTTCAATTGTCCCCTTTTATAGTTCAAGAACCTTAGTTATCCTTGATTAAGTTGAACCTAGTAACTTTGGTTATCTCTTAAAGCACCTAAATCACACCTTTAAATTGTTAACCTAGTATCTTCCGTTCTCTTTGTCCAAATCCTCGATGGATCAAATTTAGGATAGGTAACTCATTGCTGTGCTATTTAGTCCTTTTAAGGGCAAAAATGGTGTCTCTTTATTTTTGTGGTAAATTTTTACTCAAACTTTATCATAAAAAGGGATAGCTATAGATACCTCATTTTTTCCCTTTGTATTTTTAAGATTTACAATAATGTCCTAATTATGAAAAAAATACAAAAGAAATTGAAAAAAATCAAGAAAAGAAAAAAAAAACTGAAAGATGAAAAAAATACAAAAAATGAGTGTGAGACCTAAAAATTTACCAAGATGCTTCAAGCGTATAATTTAAGACATTGGTGAAACCAACTTAATTGAGCTAGAAATTTATGAGTGAGCTCGAGACATTAGTCAACTAGATTTTGTGGACTCGAATCTTGAAAATATAATAAAATAATAATAATGTAGCTAAAATAGTATGATTTTACTATATTACTTAATATTTAATGTAATCGTGTAGCATATGTTTCGATAATTACCAAATTTGCAAAGATAAATTATGTATGTAATAAAAATATAATATGAAATAAAATAATATAGAATATGCATATATACCTTGTACGTAATTATTATGTGTAATTATATAAAATACCTTATTAACTATTGTTTAAACTAAAATAAATTAAGAAAAATAATAACAAAATTCTTAAAATTAGTGGGGTAATTGAAAATCCTTAGTAGCATGTGTAGAAGCCTTAGGAGCAGGTGTGTACTTAGGAATTAAGCTAAATGACACATTATGCATCTAATATATAAGCTAATCTTCAAAAGGAGAGAAAAAACAATTCATTTGGTAATTTATAGCTCTAGAAAATCTAAAAACCTCTCCATACTATCTTGCATACAAATAGGAAACTATAAAAAAAAGTAGGGGTTATAAAGTAAATCAGTGCAAATATGGGCCTTAGGGTGTTTGACGACTTATGCAGTTATTAGAGACCAACCGCCATCATTAGTAAAAGCAGCACCAATCGCTTGGTGTGGTCGACATGTAACTGGCTGCTGTTGGTGGCTAGAGCTCAAGATTCCAATGAGTGTCCTATTTCAAATGAGTTTTGATAAATTATTAAAAATACTAAAACTATCTAGAAAAATTATACAACAAATTATTCCTAAATATTTCCATATGTAGAATGTAAACCCTTGGAAAAACAGTAGTTGAACCTTAACTCAAGTCCAAGTGTTCTAAACTGTACAATAAATCGATAAGGCAAATGATAATGAAAGAAAATGAAGTTTAATAAATCAAATATAACACCAATAATGAAACCTTCGGAATTTTACTAAAACCCTAAAACTAGTTTATGCATCATTAATCGAAACTAAGCTTAAAATTGCTCGAGACCCTAAAATCATAAACGTAAACCTATAAAATAGTTAAATATTACACAATAGCAATAAAATTATAGTCGAATATAATTTTCAACTAAATCGCCTATTTGTACGATATTGTAACGAAATTCCCATAATAACTTGTAAAAATTATAATTGTAACGAGTACTAATTAAATTGATAAAATTTCACAGAATTTTGAAAATTAATCTACAAGGAAATTCGTTATAATTTATATGATTCAAAAAATTACACATAATTTTTAATAAATTTCATTTTCCTTTTCTACTATTTTCAATTTATTTCAATTATTCTCTTCATTTCCAAATTCAAACCCCATCCCCTGCACAAAACGTGAAGAAGAACAAAAGTTAAGAAAAAAAAAAACAGAAAAAGCTACGTGAACAAATAAAAGACATGTGTGGATTTATTTTGTCTTATTGATATTAATGTAAAAGCGAACTTAGCTTAAAATTGAAGCTAATATCACGTGAGTAAAGGAAAGTTATATAAATATGGAAAAAAGGAAAAAAAAATTATGCACAAACACACACACAATCTGCAAACCGTGAGGGAAAAAAAGAGAGAAAAAGAAAGAAAGAAGAGAGAAAAAGAAGAAGGAAAAGAAGAAGAAAATCCAAGATAATTGGTAAATAATTTCTTTTAAGAAATATATATGTATATGATAATATACATGTGTAGAGCTATAGTATTTTTATGATATTTGTACATATTATACTAATAGCATATGTTTATGTGTATAAATACCTAAATTTACTTATATGTATAAATATAAGATTAAGTATGTCTACATGTATGGACCGAGGTATATAGTATATATTATGTATTTGTTTTTTTTTTAATACCTCTAATTAGTAATTTACATAATTATAGTATAAAGATATATGTATGTGTACCGTAACTT
>JAMXBB010000005.1:89510931-89679617 GCA_024138015.1 Lumnitzera littorea
TCTACCTTAAAGTACAATAATATAATGTTTGATGCATAGTAGATTCAATAGATTGATTGTTTGTGACTTGGAATGATTACTGATTAAATATGACTTAACTTTTATTCGACTAGAAAAGTTAACTTGGATCATTCATAAATCATGTACTGCATAACTATTTCTGGGTAATCACATTATACGGAGGTAGCGAGAGGTCATACTGGGTTGATTATTGAATGTTATTGATTTCGCACGGTGCACACGTGCGATATGACCTTACCCTCGCCCGCGGGATGACTAGGCGTTGGAGGCGCCAACCGCCTGACTATGGGTCGAGTCCAGAGGCCTTCGTTTAGGGGTGAGTGAGGGCTGTGTGAACTTACTCATAATCATATGTAGAACTCGTTTTGATAAAGCTGGTAATGGATGTACTATTACATTTTAAATACGAAACGCGGAGTTTCGTTATAAAATAAGTTCTAATGTGATACCCGGATCTGACTGTACCGAGGAATCTCCAACCCTGACTTCGGAAGGCGTTAAATCTGAGTTACATGCAGTACCTGGTCACCTGCATGTATTTGTTTGGCATACTGCTTGTTCATGCATTCATTTAGTTAAACTTAACTGTGGTATAATTTAATTGCTGTATGGTTGAAGGAAAATATCTCACTAAGCTAGTAAGCTTATACCCTCGTAAACTTCTCTTGCAGGCCGACTTATTCATAGAGTCAGGCCGTCGTATGCTCGAGGTTAGCTTTCTCTACGAGATCAATGTGGGAGCTGTTTGAGGATAGAGAGTACTTTTGACTAAATATAGAGTTAAATATGTAATTTTTATATTAGTCTAACTTTAGATATGTTTCAAACGCTATATCTGTAAACTTTTATACACATAAATTATGTGTTATGTTTTCTATATTATTATTTGTCATGAAATGCTATTGCTTAAGCTTGCGTACTCTTGGTAGTTAGTAGTAGTTATAGCCTTGTGTATCATATAAAAGGGTTGTCGATTGTAAGGAAAGTCAATCTACAATCCTTTGTACAGTATACGGCGACTGCCATGACTAGCCCCCTCGGGTCGTGACATAAAATATAAGAAAACTATTATTTTGCATAAATTTTGTAGATATACTATACATCCTTAAGAAATCTACAAAACCAACCTATTTTCTATATTGAACTAAATTGGCTTAGAGGTGTAGTTTCGACCCCAAAAATTTTTTGTGAACTCCTTTATGCATATATTGAAATGCTACAAAAAGATTTTTTACCAAATTATTTTATATATTTTTGTTGAATTTTTTAGGTTAAATTTGTGCTTAAAATAATTTTTTTAGCTAAAATTAGTATATTTTCCTAAAAGACCTCATTTGGTTTCTGATCTCAATCATTTAGTGAAGTATTTACAACATATAGGAGCCATTGAATTAACTTGTATAGTAAGTAGTTATAGAAAGTCATGATTTTTCTCTTATGTAGTTTAGTAGTATATAATTTAAAGAATGGATGTATAATGATATATTATATGAGGAATTAGGAAGTAATGAAGGTGGGGAGAGTTGATTAAAGTGTTGTTTGAAGTGTTAAGTTGATCTTATAACTAAAACTTAGTAGAAAGTTAGCAAATGAACTAGTTATAGTGGATTGGATAAATATAGAGGATAATTTAAAGGATTTATAATGAATATTACATTAAGGACTTTTCTCAAAAGCAGAATCAGAGATAATGTAAAAGGGAAATGTGAATATAAGGAAATTCAGAAGCTAAATCAAGGGTAATTTCCTTTGGATTCAAAGGTTAGCAAAAGTCAGAGGGTAACTTGAAGGATGTTGTAACCTAAAATGACTTATAAACATTAGTAAACCACTTAACAAATCCTAACTTATAAGTAAAAATAACTTATAACACTTATGTCGAAACAACTAAAATCATATAAAATGAACTAATTACTAATGATTTAAGACTCAAGTGTGAATCAAAACTAACCTAGTATGTATACATAGGGATAATTAAAGACCCACAGGGCAATGGTCAAGAATAGTAATCTAGTAAAGTAGAGGTAAGTTTAGATCTATACGTCACAACATATTAGAGTACTATGTTAGAGTATATAAAGACCTGAGAGTGCATTTGATTGTGTTTGTATCATATTTAAATGTATGGATGCCTCATGTGTGATTGTTTATTTGAATTATGAACTTAGGGTGTTGTTCTAAGTAAATGTGCTTGATTTACTTTGTCTTATTACTTTCTCAATCATCCCTCCTTAGAACTAATTGAAGACAGACCCTTAACCTAATTGGACATATGTGACAATCTACTTGGAGAACGATTAGGTATGTTGGATTAAGGATGCAATCGTGGTAGGTTTGGAATGAGTTTTGTGAAACCTGAATCTATTCCTATAGAGTTTAACGTTTTCTAAAACCCTATAAAAGTACTATAAGGTTTTACTCCCTATTCCTAAAACCCAACCTTATAGGGTTCTTGACCTTATTAGAGGGAGGGCTCTAGGGGTTATAGGATTTAAAAAAACTTATAGGGGCGGGTTGTTGTAAGGTTTATGTAAGATTAAGTAGAGAATAAAAGGGAAGAAGTTAAGTAAGATTAAGATTATATTTACTAACTTACACAATAATAAAAATTGAGAATTAAATGTATTGTATAATGTAAAATTTGTATAAGATATGTATGTTACATAAGTTAAGAGTAAATATTTTTATTAATATATGGTTTTTTTATCGAGTCGGGTTTTCCATTAGGTATTTTTTAATCCTAAAATCTAATCCTAAACCTTATTGGGTTTTTATCGGGATCAGCGAGCTAGGTATCTTTTACCGACCTCCCTAGTTACATCCCTATGTTGGATGAAATACCAACCCCTTCTATGAAAATGGCTAAAATGGTCCTTTCCCCACCCTTATTTAAATTAAGTAATATGAGAGGAGGTTGTGATAAGGTTAGGGGTTGTGATTTGAAGATAATCTCAAGAGAAGGGTGTTCTACGTTATATAAGGCTGGGTCTGGTTTGATTTGAGTCACGTTGAAACTCTTCGATCCTGATTAAACAAAATATAATTTCTCTAGCCTCACAATAAATCAGTTAACATTGTGTTATGTCTCATTAGATTGTTTGCATTGCACTCTTTTAATACTACAAATTGAAAACCATACTTGTGTTTGATATACTCTTTTGTTTTTATCCCACTTACTGAGTTAGTTGTGTTTAAATTCTTTTGGACTATTTTACAGGTGTAGATTAAAGATTAAGGATGCTACTCTATAATCACCTTTAGGTTAATGTACCTTGAGCTAAGGGTATGAAGAGATCTGAAGACTTGCAAGAATCTAATATTTCATTTTGGCTATCTTAGACTTTTGTAGAAACTAATGGGGTCTTCTATTTTGATATACGTAAACTATAAAACTTGCAATTTTTATAAACTTTTTTATGAAAAATGGAACTTTTAATGTACAAATACTTATGTAAATACTACTATGTTACTAAGGTAAGTACTATAGATTATCTTGAATAGGTATTTTTGAAAAGCTATTCTACAGGTTTTACTAATAATTAGTGCCAGATTAGATAATTTAAACAATTGAGTCAAGTACAATTGGCATAAACTAAGTCTACAGTAGCAATTATAAACCCAACTTCTATTTTAGGATAATTCATATGGCAAGATTGTTTCACTACATTTGAGCATAACAATGGTGAAAGTAGATTTTTTTTAATAGAAAAATAGGAGTAACCGGTTCTCTTTTCAGGGGCCTTTCAATTTATATGGGTCACAAGGAAAATTTTGAATGATGAAATATGGTCAAAACTAATTGTGGTTTTAAATCAGGCTTTACTTGGATTTAAATTGATCAAGTTATGAAAAAAAATATATAGAATCAATTAGATAAGCAACAAAACGTGACTTGAAATAACTTTTTCTTAGAAAACATTTCATATGCATAATTGACTTATTTGTTGTGTGTCTATAATGATTTGCAAGTTCAATTAAATGATAGTCAATTCGGGCTTGAAATGAGTTTTCCTATTTAGGCTAATTTAAAAAATATTATATTTAATTAAAAAGCTTCAACAAACAAGAAAAAAGTTTAACATAGCTGGTTAGAATACATACATATGAGGGAGAGGTATTAAGTTCAATCCATGGAAGGTGCAACATGTACCTTTTATTTTTTAACACATCACTTTACCAAATCATCGCCATATCATCTTCCAGAACACTTTTATGCTTGGTGGACACACTTCCATGCGTAGTGAGCACACTCTAGGTACATTTTTTTTTTCCACACACTACTATGTATTTAGCACTTCTACATAGATAAAATCAAATTCAAACATGAATAAAAAAAAAAAAATCATTTGGCATGTTAGATACATTTATTTCTTTTGAACATTTCCATTCTTGATTCAACTTTGACAATTATAAATAAGGGCTTCTACTTCACTTCATATCATCAACAATCACTCAAAATTTACTCCATAAAGCCTCAATATGTAGTTTCTCTCTAATCTAAAAGCCTCTTAACCAAAATTGGTCACAAGAAAAACCTCTTAACCAACATTGCTCACAGCTACCGCTAGAGCACCAAGACAACACCCCACTGCTATTGCTATCCTTCTTCCCAAAACCTAAACTAACCTACTTGACCTAAGTTTGTCTTGTTCTTTTTTTATTTATTCATTTTACTTTGATTGTAATTTTTTTATTACTCTTATAATTAAAAAAAAAATTACTTTAGGATAGGGCCATTTATGCAATCCTTAAGTGTTGTGGACTGACCACTTCCTAAGGATAAGTAAAACCTACTAAGTACAAATGAAATGAAAATAAAAAAAAACAAAAAAATACTTTGTAACTTTGAAAAACATTTTTTTTTAAAGAAAAAATATAATGAAATTTTTTTTTAATTTAAGAAAATTAGAGTTCATTTAAAAAAAAAAAGAACACTAATGAAATTAAAACTTTCTCTAGAATTTTTTTTAAAAATTAAATAAGTCGATTAATGATGTAAATCTGATGTGTTTTTGGAAGTTAAATAGAACTAAACTACAAAAGTTTTACAAAAAAAGACAAAAAAACAAAAAAATAAATTATAGGATGTCTAATCCCTACTAGAGGATACATAGACACTTAAGGAGGGAACTTAAAATAATTTTTTTCTTTTTTATATTTTACCTTTTTGTAAATAAATTCATTTTCTTATTTTCTTCTCATTTTTTAGTAAATAAAATTAATTTTCTATATTTGTAAATCTAGAATTATTCCCCTCAATTAAAAGGGGTATTTTGTAAAAAAAAAAAAAACTAGGTTCTAAAGGTTATAGTGGTACCTATTTAGGGTATAATATGTTAGCCTCAAGACTTAAGATCTTATGTTTTCTCTTGAATATTCTTCAAAGGATTCTTCAAAAAAGCATAGGCTAGTGGCTAAAATGAAATCAATTTGCCTAATTGATTCTAATTTACTCTTTTTCCCTATGTTACCAAGTGGTGACTTCAATTTCTTAAAAAATGTAAAGAAACCAAGATTTTCTTAACTTTGGTTAAGGGTTTGATTTGAATCAAGTTAAGAAAAATGAAAATCGAAAATTTAAGCTTGACACTGTGCTTCCAACATGCACAAGCAAAAGCGAGTTGAATCCTTAGCTTGATTATTAAGGCTAGGTATAACCAACAGCCCCTTTGCACCCATCATCTTAGAGGAGACCCTTCCACAAGGTGTCCGACTCCCATATCTCAACTCAAATGATGACTTAGGTGACTCTAACTACTACTAGTGCATTTTTACACCATTATGAGCCTACATAACTTCTCTAACACCATAATGTGCAAGGTATTCTCGAGCACATTAATGAATGTTGTGTTGTTACAGTTCAATACATTGTAAGACAACTTGATGAATTTTTTTGACAAGTACACAATCACGTTCCAATAGCACTTCCTAAGCAGCAAACTATCAAGCAGGGATTCTTTGACCCATTACAATGTTAAGTAAAGGCCTAACGGGATGCTTAGGGCCTTATTAGAAGGCCTAATAGGATGTACTCTAAGCCATCATCAACAAAGTTGACCCGTCTAGAAAGTTCTTCAAAGCCATCACCCTTAACTACCCCAAGACTCTCAACGAGGTCATGAGGATGGTAAAGAAGTATGTTGCCTAAGAGGATGCCATTTAGGCTAGGTTATAGACCAAAAGTCATCACAAAATCTCCTCAATCAAGGATTGTCTTGGGTGCTAAGAAGACAGGCTATCCTCTTCTAAGAGAGAGCATGGAGAGAGGTAGAAGCAAAAGTTTGTAGACTCTACTAGCTACACCCCTCTCAACCGCCTTCTTAGCAAAGCCTTATATGAGGTGCGATGATAGCTCTTGAGGCCTCCTCATGTTTAAGAGACCTTAAAAGCCATAGAATTAGGTAAGTTTTGTGATTATCATAATGTGTGTAAGCATAACACTAATGAGTACTACTACTTGACGATTGCAGTTGAAGGGCTCATATGTAAAGATTGTATTGACCACCTCATTACGGATGAGAGAAACTAAGTTTAGTGGCCATCCCAATGTGATTGAATAGATGAACAACAACAAAAATAGCAACAACCCAACCCCAACAACAAGTAGCATTAAGGTAAGGGAGGATAGGTCTAGATAATAATTGGAGGAACAAGGTTAGGGGACATCACCTTCACTTCTGAAGTGCAGCATGAGGTCTTTTCTATCTGTGAAAACAAGTTGAAGATTGATACTACCATCTCCTTCTCAACCAAGGATAGAGAGGGCATAGAACATCCATACATTGATCCTTTAGTGATCAATGCAGCGATAGGCTATTTTGATGTCCCTAGGATGTTCATCGATAATAATAGATCGCATAGTTGTCAAAATCACGATTTTATCTATGCGATTTTATAAGTTTATGAATTTAGTAAGCTCTTTCAAGTTAACTCGCGTGTAAACTCCTTTTCATGTAGAAACTTACCTTTTCGATTGAATTTACCAATTCTACACATTTAAGTTGAATGGTGTAAAAAAAAAAGTACAACTAAGCTTTTACAAGCCATCAACTATCAAGGCATTACATTATCTTTTCTATCCTGGTTTATTTGTTTTTTCTCTTTTTTCTCCCTTTTAGTACCTTATTTTATGTTTATAGCCTTCACCTAGGTTTCAACTTCAATAGCAAAGATTACAAGAAAAACTATATATTTGAGTTTATATCATCAATAATTTGAAATGAGTTAAAATATTTGGATCACTTCATTTCTTTTTTTCAAAAGAAAATATTGAAAAAAAGTTTAGCTTCGACTTTATTTGTCCTTATTCCATATATGTTTAATTATATATTATGGAGAATTTTTTACAAAAAAGATCTTAATCTCTTTATTTTTGTATTTCCATCATATATTTCAAGTTTTAAATAATTACTATAAGCAACTCCATAGTTTTGTAAAGCTATTTTCTATAGATTATAGAAACTTATATTTGTACATTTTGATTTCACGTTCCTATTCTATTAACCCTTTAGTGATTCTACATAAAATAGTGAGTTTGACAATAGCTTAGTAGAAATACTCTTTTATCATGCCTACAAATAGATGACAGATTAATTGGAAGAGCCTTGATTAGCTAGCAAGTGCACCTATGAAGTTATAATACAGTAGACTCATAAGTTTAGAATTTTGATCCCTCAAGAATTGCACACACTACTCACATTTAGTCTATTACTCTACTTATGAAGGAAAAATTAAAATTTAATTATGAAATGAACAATCAATTTTTAACAATTAAGAGAAATAAAATTGTGCAACTATTAATTAACAAAACAATAGTAAAGCAAGAACCCTAATTGACCATATGGATATCTAGTTCACTAGGGAATTAATATGTAATAATTCAAAAGATTTCTAATTTGTTCCCAATTCTTATTAACTAGATGAATTCAAATTTGATGCGTCTCTAGGGTTGGGTGTACGAAGAAACACCACAAAAAAGCAAACTAAAAAGAACAAAAGAAAAGCTAACAAAGTCTAAGCAGTTGTCGACTAGATTTAACACACCAATCAATCATACTTAACCTATAATTCACCACATATGACTCACCTGTCTGAACTGAAGGGTCACTTACTACTGCTTCTTGCTAAAGGGAATAGATTAAAGTTGAAGGATAATAAGAACACTAGGGTTACTCAAAGGAGACTTAAATAATATTTTGATATTGATGATTAATGTTTGCATACAAATAAGTTAGGGTTTATATATCCATATACTAGGGTTACTTTACATATATGAAAAGACAAAAAGGAGTATCCTTATGATTAGGTTACATAATATATATTAAAAGGGTAAAAGAGACAAAGAATAATCAATACAGAAAAGTAAAGAATCATTTTGGAATGTCATGCTAGAAGATACATGTCATGTAGTAGTTAGATGTTAGAAATATGGTACAAGTAGGTAAAAGAGAGATAATAATTTGCAGTTAGGGGCCAAACTGATCTAAATTAAATTGGGGACCAATTAGTCCTTCAGTAGAGAAGTCAACTTGAGTTGGAGTTGAATGATTGTTGTTAGTTCAGGAGCTCGGCTCGACTAGTCATGGGCTACCTTCTAAGTAAAGCATAGCTGCTAAGTAGGAGTAGATCCAGCACATGTGAGGGTCTAACAGTCAGATTGGTAGAAAATTAGGTTCTAATAGGAATCCCTACCTTGGATAAAGCCTTGAGCTAGTACTCTCCTAGTGAGTCCTTGGAGTCCTTAAGCTCAGCTACATGTGTCTGGTTTAGGGGGTTGATTCCTATCATCTGCCTAGTGATCGAAAAGATTTTCCCTCAAATTTGAAGTGGTTTCTATCCCTTCTTCTAGGATGCTTGCGGGGTCATTAGGTAACTCAATTTAGTAGGCATTGTAATTAACCTTCTTCAAGACCTTGAAAGGACCATTAGCTCGAGGAGATATCTTGCTTTGTCTCAAGTGTGGGAATCATTCTTAGCTGAGGTCAATCCATACGAAGTCTCTTAGCTAAAAAGAAATAGTTTCGGGGCCTCGGCTACTAATCTCTTGTTGTCTCTAATTAAACTTAGTGATCTTCTTAGTTATAAACTGGTGTAGCTCTTGTAATTCTTAAGCTTGGCCAACTCTGGATTGACTCTCTTCAACAGCTATAGGGGTATTAGTCATATCTAAGAAAATAATAGGATTGAGGCTATAGATGATCATGAATGGGGTCTTCCTAGTGGTGCTATGGACAATTTGATTGTATGTGAATTCCACAACTGATAAACATAGATCCCAATCCCTTAAGTTCTTTCCCATGATAGCTCTAAGTAAGTTTTCTAGCATCCTATTCACTACTTTAGTCTTGCCATTAGTTTAAGGGTGGCTATTGGAGCTGAACATAAGTTTGGTTCTAAGTCTTCTTTAGAGAGTCTTCTAGAAATAGCTAAAAATTTTGGTGTCTCAATCTAAAACAATTATCTTTGGCACTCCATGTAGTCTGATAATCTTGCAAAAATAAATCAACAATATATAAAGCATCGTTAGTTCGATGGCACGAGATAAAGTATGCCATTTTGCTAAAGTAGTCCACTATAACAAGTGTAGAATCTTTTTCTATAGATGTTCGGGGCAACCTTAGGACAAAGTCTATGTTAAGGTTAGCCCAAGGTAAGGTTAGTGTTGGTAGAGGCATTTATTCTCTATGGAGTTCTCTCTTCCCCTTAGCTTGCTTGCATACTTCATAACTACCAACTACCTTTATGGACATCCTTAGCCAAACCAGGCCAGTAAAAGTTTTTCTTCAACAAATTAGCTATTTTAGTCTCCCTAAAGTGAGTGGATAATCCTTTGTTATGAGCTTCCCTAACTAATAGTTCACATGTGGAATAATTTGGTATACATAGACTTTTATCCTTAAATAGATAACCATTCATAAGATAATATCCTCCAACAACTACTCCTTCTTGACACTACTAAAAAACAGCACCGAAATTAGGGTTATTAGCATATTGCTCTGTAACTAGTGAAAATACCAATAATTTTGTTTGCAAAGTGGTTAACAAGGTTTTCCGTCATGATAAAGCATCGATGGCTACCTTTGTGTTTCTTTTCTTATGTCGAATCACATACAAAATTTTTTCCATAAATTCTAACCACTTAGCTTGCCATTTCAAGAGTTTGTTTTGACTCCCAAGATGCTTTAGAAACTCATGGTATGTGTAAATAATAAACTCCCGTAGTAGCAAATAGTGTTGCCAAACAGTAAGGTCTTAAAAAAGAGAGTAGAACTCTTTTTCATATACAGAATAATTTAAGGCTACACCACTAAGCTTCTTACTGTGTTAGATGATGAGTCATTGCTCCTACATCAGGACAACACTAATCCCAATACCTGACCCATCACATTTCAATTCAATGGGCTTATCAAAGCTTGGTAGTAATAGGATAAGGGCGAATGTGAGCTTCTCCTTAATCTCCCTAAAGTTCAGTTCAACTTGATCATTCAATTAGAACCCATCACTCTTCTTTGTCAGCTCGATCAAGGGGCTAGCTATGGTACTGAAGTTTTTAACGAATCGCCTATAAAAGGAAGCTAAGCCATGAAAGCTTCTAACTTTAATGACAATTTTTGGCATCGACCATTCCAAAATAGCTCAAATCTTCTCCTCATTTGCTTGGATTCCTTCCCCTAACACTATAGATCGAAAAAAAAAGAAGTTCATCTTAGTTGAAATTACATTTCTTCAAATTCCCATATAATTGCTCGGATCATAAAATGTCAAATACTACTCTGAGATGTTGAACATGATTGTTTAGGTAGGCACTATAGATCAATATGTCATCAAAGTACATGACCGCACATCTTCTAAGTTAAGGGCATATCACATGGTTTATTAATCTCATGAATGTGCTTGGCTTACTAGTAAGTCCAAACGATATAACAAACCATTCGTAGAGACCATACCTAGTCTTGATGGCAGTCTTCCACTCATCATACGGTCTCATGTGAATTTGGTTGTAGCTACTTCACTAATCAATCTTTGAAAATATCTTGGCACCATGAAGCTCATCTAACATGTCATTAAGTATCGGTATTGGGTATCTGTATTTGATAGTAATTTGGTGATTGCTAGGCTATCAATGTACATGCACCATGTTTCATCCTCCTTAAGGACGAGCAGAGTTGGTACTACATAAAGGCTCATGCTCTCCCTTACATATTCTCACTCTATGAGTTCGTCCACAAGTCTTTTTAGCTCGATAGCCTGCTCAGGATTTATTATGTATGCAAGTTGATTTGGCAAGGAGGTGCTTAGTTGTAGATTAATACAATACTTTATGCCTTAGATTAGAGGCAGTCCTATAAGTAGTTCTTTATGAACCAGTTTGGAAAACTAATTTAGTAGGCTTTGGATTTCATCAAGAACATCCTTTAGATCTCTCATCTCCAACAATCTTCTGATTAATAGAAACATAGGTTCTTCGGCCTTCTCAACACCTTCTCGACCTTCTCTTCCTACTCTAAGTAGTCATCTGCATCTCCACTTCCACTTCCATTAAAGGGGGAGATTTGAACCTTGACATTATCTAGCCCTTGAGGATCTCGGCATCCTCATTCCTACGTTCAGTAATAGTCAGCTTCTTTTTCTTCCTCTCCATACTCTGCAGCATCAAAACTCCTCAGCATCTTCCTTAACTTCCTCTAACTCCAATCTTTGCCTAGCAACTCAGTCTACGAATCCTCTAGCTTGTTGTAGTTGAATTAGGTGATCGACCTAGCCAACTTAGCCATAATCTCTCTCTTGAATATTTTCAAGTAGGTTATATGGTAGCATGCCCTAAGGTTTTTGTCTATTAACTTGTATTACTGTAACTAGACTCTCAACAAGGTTAATGAGTCTATCAAGTTTATCATCGATTAACCCTAAGGTATTGCTATAATTAGGACCACGACCAAGTTGCATACTACTACTTTGGTCACCAATAACACCTTAAACACTAGAATCTGACATGGTAAAATGCTTCGTAAACAAACTAACAATACCTTAAACAGAAAATTATGCTTACTTACTACCCAAAAACTTTAGTTATCACAGTAAGAACTTTAATACCCAATAATCACTTGAACAGAATAGCAATAAACTTGCTCTTTTTTCATAGTAAAAAACAGAGTAAGAATAGAGTAATAATGAAACCATACTTACTGACATAAAAACACACTATAGTAACTATAGAAGGAACACAATAGCCACTAACAACAAAGTAAACCAAAACTTTACTATAACTTTATACACTTACTTATAGAACCATGCTTTAATACCAACGAAACTGATATATCTCTAAAGTCAAATACATGAAGAAACACCACAATGAAGCGAATTGAAAAGAACAAATGAAAAGCTGGCAAAGTTTGGGTAGCTATTAATTGGATATGGCACACCAATCAACCCTATTAGGCCTATAATTCGTCGGATATAACTCACTAGTTTGAACCAAAGGGTTACTTGCCACTACTCCTTACTAATAATAATAGATAAGAGTTGAAAGATAGTGAGAACACTTAGGTTGCTCAAAGGAAATTTAAATAATATTCTTATATTGATGATTGATGTCTACATACAAATAAATGGGGGTCTATATACTTGTCCATTAAAGTTACTTTACATGTATGAAAAGGTAGAAAGGGGTGCCCTTACAATTAGGTTACATAATATATACTAAAAAGGGTAAAAGAGACAGAATATTCAGTATGGAAAAGTAAAGTATCCTTCTTAAATGTCGTGCCATAAGATACATGTCACACAATAGTTAGATGTCAGAAATATGATATAAGTGGGTGAAAGAGAGATAAGAATTTGTAGTCAAGGGCTGATCAGATATGGATCAGGTTAGGGACTAATCAATCCTTCTACAAAGAAGTCAGCTTAAGCTAAGGTCGGATGCCTGTGGTTAACTCAAGAGCTCAGCTCAACTGATCTTAGGCTATCTTCTAGGATAAAGCATAACTGCTTGGTAAGAGTAGGTTCAGCACATGTGAGGGTCTAGTAGTCAAATTGGTAGAAAATTAGGTTAAGGTAAGAATCCTCGCCTTAGCTAAAGCCTTGAGCTAATACTCTCTTAGTAAGTCCTTAGAGTCCTCTGGCTTGGCTATGTGTGATTGGTCTAGAGGGTTGATTCTTATCAAAATTATGAGCCAATAGTAATCGCTTCACTATTAACTCTTAACCCTAACTATACTCCATCTAAATTGCTCCTGAAATAAAATAAATTAAGACAACATTAAGGATAGGAATTCCATTTATAAAAATTATTATAATAAATTTCAGAAGAACTCTATAACTTATTGCTATGATTATAGATGATTCTCATCAATTGTGATAGATCTAATTTCACATGGGGTCTTGTAATCGTAATATACAATATTAGATAATTAGATTGAAACTCTAGAAATAACAATCTAATTCAATAAAAAAAAACACACTATTGAATTAATAAGCACTAGAAAATTCTATTAGAATAAATAAACTAAGAACTTTAAATGTTAAACCACGAATCCATAAGTCTAGATATCTATAACTTACGCTATAGTCATGCTAGAAAATACATCATTAAACCTGTAAATGAAAATCCTAGCACAATAGCTCTTACTTTGTTCTTGCTTCTTCCTTTAGGTCACTTTTCTTCTTCTCTTCTATCTCTTTAAATGAACATCTCATTGTTTATTTATAAGATTATGTCAAAATCACCTAAATATGGAAATTTTTAATATCATGGCATGACCACACCATAGGTATACGAGCGTTTACTTAACTGAGTATTTCAAGTGTGTCTTCATTGCAATGTTATTCCGCAAAATTGACGATAATTCTTGATGAAGGGATCATAGGCAAAGGACATGGTCATGTTCTTAGGCATACTCCTCTCTAAACTTTCAATCTTTAGTAGTTTTAGCTTTTGAGCTTACCATCTTTGACCAGCTCCTTAAATCACATGAAATTCTTCTCAATTTTGGATAATTTTCTTCCTTTTCATTTCCATAACTCCTTCAAGTCTTGAAATCAATAAAATACTCATCTAACTGTTAAAATTCATTAAAATTCACATCAAGTGGACGAAAAGTATTACAAAACACATCAATAAATATGTGTAAAGTCATACTTATCAAGCCCCATAACCCTATTAATAGGGTTTAGCTAGCTTCAACAGCAAATCTATGCTACCTAAAGGCCTAATCACTGTACTTGTTCAACTGAAGGACAATGAGTACGTTGCCTTACAATTAACCGATTTTGTTGTTGTTGATCATTGGTCCCTATAGAGCACCATACTAGGGAGACTAAGTATGAGTAAATTTGACTTGCCCATTAGCTAGTAGCATCTAAAGGTATAGTTCCCAATGCTTATGGGAGTTAGCATAGCCTGAGGCAACTAGAAGCTAGTAAGATCACTTGACCTTAAAGTCATTATTAGTGACCAAGTCATGCATAGTAGGTTCAGGATAAAGGAAACGCACAGCTCATGGAAAGAGCCTACGGAGAAGACTAAAGTAATATGGTTTAGGAGCAGCCTTAAGTAGACCACAAAGATTAGGACATCACTATCTACCGACCATAAGGACCAGCTTGTCACCTTTCTCTAGTCTAATACTAACGTCTTCACATCATCCTTCAAAGAGATTTTGAGCATCATCAACATCCCTGAAGTGGTGCACTACCTTTGTGTAGACCTTAGTGTGTGACCTCTTAAATAGAAGAGAAGACACTTGGCACCAAAGCGATAGGCTACCATTTAGTAAGAGGTGTAAAAGCTACTCTGAGATGGATTCGTGAAGGAAGAGTGCTATTTGACTTAGTTAACCAATACGGGACTGCTCAAGAAGTCCAATGAGAAGTGGCATATATAGGTAGGCTACATTGACTTCAATAAGGCCTATTCAAAGGATTACTTCCCTCTTCTTAGGATTGACTAGCTCATCAACTCAATGTTAGGCTAAGCAACCCTACTTCATAAATGCCTATTCAAGCTATAATCGGATATGCATGGACCCTAAAGACTAAGCATACACATCATTTGTCATTGAATTTGGTACATACTACTACAAAGTCATGCCGTTAGACTTTAAGAACATTGGGTAACATATTAAAGGTTGGTGACAATAATCTTTAAGCTACAGCTTGGACAAAATGTTGAGATCTACATCGATGACATGATCATCAAGAGCAAGGACAAAGCTGACCACATTGAGGACTTGCATAAGACATTCAACACTCTCCACAAATATTAGATGAAGCTTAACCTTCAAAAGTACGTCTTTGGGGTAGCCTTGGACAAGTTCCTTAGCTTTATGGTCATAAAGTGCGACATCAAGGGCAATCTAAACAAAATAGAAGTTGTTCACAACATGAAGACCCCTGATCTCTCATAAAAGTGCAGTAGCTCACTGGTATGGTTGCCATACTCAATTGCTTTATGTCTTAAAGTGTTGATAAGTGCTTCAAGTTCTTCAAGCTACTGAAGAACCCATTGAAATTTAACTAGACCAAAGAATGCCAAACCGTATTTGACGAGCTCAATCAGTTCTTGGCAAGCTTACTCGTGCTATCTAGGCTAATCCTAGGAGAAGAGCTCTATTTGTTCCTAGCCTTCAGTGACCAAGCATTATCTTTAATACTTGTTAAAGCAAATGGATGAGAGCATAAGATGGTCCACTACATTAACCATATATTGTAGGGCTCGAAGATAAGGTATACACGGGTAGGGAAGTTTGCCCTAGCCATAGTCATTGCCACAAGGAAGCCGAGGCAAAACTTTCAAGCACACCTTATTGTCGTCCCCATCGATTAGCTATTATGGACAATCCTATAGAAGCTTGAAACCTCTTATCACATGGTCAACTATTTACTCGAGCTCGGCACTCATGGAGTTCAATTCCTACCAAGGTAAGCTATAAAGGCATAAGTCCTCATAGGCTTTGTCATCAAGTACACTAGAGAAGAGGAAGCATTGACAAAGATTGACATATCGGTGTAGACTCTCCATATTGATGCATCCCATACTCGAGGGGGAGGGGAGTGGAGTAAGTATGGTTATGCAATGACCTTATGGTACTAAGGTCCTTTAAGCACTTAAGTTTAGATTCCCAACAAGCAACAATGAGGCTAAATATGAAACACTCATTGTTGACCTCAAGATCACTAAAGACATTAAGGTTGAGAATGTGGGGATCTACTCGAGCTCTATGCTCATAGTACAACAAGTCAAAGGGAAGTACCAAGCAAAGGGAGAGGCTAAGATAAAATATCTCCAAGAAATTCAAGACCTCATCTTGGGTTTGACAATTGGTGGTGTATTACCTCAGGTAAGTGCACCTAGTCATGTTATATTATAAATAAACAAATTATGAGTCTATGTGTCAATCTCATAAGGAACCATACATAGGAGTGCATCTAATTATTTTTAGCAAGTATACCCTTAGATTATTTAATTACCTAACTTATCTAATAAAAGATTTGGTTGAATAATTTAAGGATAGAGATCGAAGATTTCAATAATAACAAACATAAACATGGAATAAGTAAATAAAGTAAAGATAAGAATAAGAATAAGAAACTAAATAAAGCAACTAATTAATAAGAATAGCCAATTAAAAATAAAAATTAAATAAACAAGGCGATTAAATTAATAAAAAGGAAATAACATATTCCTCAGTCAATCTTCAATATTGTTTACTATCTAGTCCTAAGTGATTTAGTCAATCTCAATTGCCATATTGGATCATGAGGATTCCCATTATGAACTAACTAGACTTTTGTCTTTGGCTAATTCCTAATCTTGAAATTCTCTCTACCTAAATATTCTAAATAAAGCATCATAGGATCATATGACACTTTTGAATCCTACTATTAGGTTGCCTCAATCCAAAAAAATTGAAACACTAAATGTTTTAGCTAGTTAGTTTTGCATAATTGTGTCAATTAGTGATATCACATGCTTTCGTGAACTCTATAATACACTATCAATAACTCAATCACCGGTATATTAAATTAAAGTAAATAATATAAATAACACAATTAAATCATAATATACAAAATCATAGATTAAATTTCATTAATAAATATCACCTCGGATTATGGGGTTTAACAACTATTTACTAAACAATTAAGATAAAGACATGACAATAAAATAAAATTAAAGAAGAGAGGAGCCTCCTTTTTAATTTTTTATCCTAACAACTTGTACTTATGGGGCTCTCTTTGTAACCTTATGCTTAAGTATCTATTTATAAGAAATGATCTTAGAATTAAAAAGAAAACCTAACAAAAATAAAATATTTAAAAATCATTACAAGTCCACAGTTGAAGTACAGAACGATGAAGCTTAGGCATATACTTGCATTTCATCCAAAATCTTGAAAATTCAATGGAATTAAATGATAAGGGGATTACAAGTAGAATGACCATAGTCTTCTCTAGACTTTAATTCTTACTTGAAATCTTTTTTCTTCATTCCTAGATCAACATTTTTACTTCAATTAAGCCTAAAACTTAATAAAAACCTTCTAAACTTTGTAAAATGCTCCTAAAGTCTCTCAAAACAGTAATTAAACTAATTAAATTCAAAATAATATGGAGTTGAATAAAATAATATCTAAAATGGCACAAATAAACCATAGATAATGTATGCTAAATTCATGTAATCCAATGTCCATACACTTAAGCTTTTGCTTGTCCTCAAGCATAAAAAATCAAAGTGAAAAATATCTTAAGGACAAGATGATTATAACCTTAAGTTTGAATAGCTTAGCAAACACTCCTCCGAATCATCCTATTTCTTAACTTCATAATGCCTTTTAAACACTTAGATAATAACGTTTAAGAACTATTGGATTGCATTGATCAATCCAAATAGCTCAGAGTTAACCCCATTACTTAAATAGAAACTAAATTAGAAGCTAAAATAAACATAATCATTTACGAAAATGTTATAGAGATTTCTTCACTTTAACTCAAGAGGAGAGAAATCTTTCCTAATTCTTTTTAACTTGAAAAACTAGTATGGATGCATATTACATCAACTCATTCTTTGATTGTCCCTCTACTTCTATTAATTTTCATTAGAAGGCTTTATTTAAACTCAAATCAATTTTCTTTATTGAATCTCAATTAGTAGTAGGAAAGGACCTCGCTCTTCTAAGGGACCAAAGTTGATTCTTACTAATTTAGCCTGTCTAATTATTGCAATAGTTGCTAGCAAGAAAGCACCCTGCTATTATGAGGGATCGAGATCGATCCTTAACAAAGCTAATTGTTTAAATTTTTTTTTTATTAGTAACAGGAAAGAGTCTTGCTCTATTCAATTATTCAATTAGTACCTCTAACTACATTGATTTTTGAAGTGGCTTTCAAAAGACAAATCTCCTCTATTCATCCAATATAAAATAAAATAAAATAAAATAAAATCTTCTAAAAAAGAAGGATAGATAACTATCATCTGGAATTAAGCTTAAAAATCAAGATAATTAGTCCTTAACCCATTCATATCTATCCTAATCCCAAGTCTAAGTTTAACCCATTCACATATATCCTAATCTTGAGTCTAGATCTATGCTTAAGTAACGAGAAACTCTAAATCATGAGGATTCAATCACTTAAACTCAGTAAAGTATTTTAAATTCATAAAGGATTTGGGGTAAATTCAAAAAAAAAAATCTTGCTTAATATATGGAGGAAGAGAGGGTGCAAATTTCTAAGAATTTTTAACAAATATTTTCAAGAGCTTAAGTAAGTATCTACAAATATTAGCATATATAATCTATCCTTTCCCCCCTATGCTTAAGTTTTACATTGTCCTCAATGTACATAATGGCAATGCAAATCAAAATTCAAGTGGGAGAAAAATAACAATAACAAAAGAAAAATAACTAGGACTTCCTCAGTTTTAGCATCAATCCTTGTGAAAAATTAAAGTCTAAAATCTAAATTCCATCAAACTGTTTAAGCGCATGATTTTCTTTGCGTCAAAAACAAACTAACTAAAAAAAAAGAAAGAAAAGAAGAAGTTAAACTAAACAAGATAACTAAATAAAATTATCGCTACTAATTCAAGTATATAAGTGTAGTTTCCTATAAACATACAAATCATCAAAAGATATTTAAAGAAAAAGGGCAATAAAAAGTTAGTTAAGAGTACGGTCACCCAAAATAGAAAAAAATAAACCAAGTCTTTTAAAAAAATGAAAACGGAAAGATCATGCTTTAACTTCTTCTCCTTCCTCATCCTCCTCAATTTCATCTCTATCTGACTCCTTGGTAAAGTTAGGCTCAAGCATGGGTGGTGAAGGTGGTGGTTGAATCCATAGATGTGCCATGATTGCATTCTATCTCACCAAAGTGTGATCCACCTTATGCGTTAAGGTTTGCTACTTCTTTAATATCTTCCTCATGAATTTCTTGAAAATGTTAATCACTGATGAAGAGAATGAGTCTGATCGTGACTATGATGATGAGGGAGTGACCTCATCAACTAGCATAGGAGGTAGACCTTTAGGTGTTGTTGGGAGCTTTATGGCTTCAATAGCATCATTAGTTAAGGAGGTGGGAGGATCCAATGCTAACGTGTAAGGTATCCTTTAAGTAACCCTGAGTAGCTTGGTTTTTACTAGGGGAAGTTTCTTCTTAGGAGAGTGATAAAGGGACATGCAAAAATATACTTTGAATGACCTTCAATAGCTAAGTTCTTAAGGAGCCAAGCCATCCTGACTTCATTAACAACACCTTGGCTATTCTTCCTACCAGTAAAATACTAAGCTAATATGTAGTGTACCAACCTAAGAGTAGCATTGATTAAGTTAGAAGCTTTTGATCTCCTTAGGTCATAAGCTCCTCCTTCTTCTCCTCCAATCAAATCCCTATAAACAAAAGACTCACATGTACCTTGAGGAAGCATATATGGTAAATCCATATATTCTTGAGTCATCACATAATCAGCTAAATATAAACCCACATATATAGCTAAATCATTAAGTGGCATGGTTACTTTTGTACCATTACATCTAAAATGGAAAATATTTTTCCTATTTCAATATTATCAAAACCTAATCTGAATGTACTAAGCACCTCCAAATTTAACTCCTTGAACACTGGCTCACTAATGGCTAAGTGCTAGTCCCAACCTCCAAACTCGATCGGCTGCCTAACCCTAACCTCATTGCTAGCCTAGGTAAGTGATTCCCAGTATAGACATATAGTCAATTGCCTGACCTTAGCCTTGTAGCCAACCTAGGTATGTGTTTCATAATTCTGGTACCTAGTTTGGCTAAACTCTTTCTTAGATAAGTGGGAGTATCTCTCCCGTTGCCATAAGTGGTGAAATGTGAGCAGAGGATTTTGAGGGATGGTGCCAGAGTTTTTGTGCATAGTGTGTTTAATCTTCGACATGATCTAAAATCAAAAGAGAAAAGAGAAGTTCAAATAAGATAAAAGAAACAATCTATGTTGTATAGGCAATGGCTAATTTGAGAATTGGAACTCAAAGGTCATTCCTAATTCATTACTAGTTTATTATACTAAGCAATGGAGGTAGTGATTAGATTAACAAAAAGATTGTATAGTATAATGCTAATGTTGCTAAAATCATAGATTAATGCATTTATAGGATTGATTTCAAAAATTAATCCTAATTTATGCATAATCTCTATAATCGTTAGCATGGAAGATAGAAATCCCTAAAACTTATTCAATATAAGAAATTCTTGAACTAACAAAATTTTGCATTTAAAAATACTAGTTTCTTGAGGCATATAGGCTATTAAGATGATAATTTTTTATCTTGAATTAAACCTATAATTTCATAATCTTGGTTAACATTAGCATCAACATTCATACAATTAATTGAAAACTTGTTTTTCTCACAATCCGATTTATGTGCAATTGTTAATAACAAATCCCCTAATTTTAACGTAAAATCAAAACATAGTAACTAATTCAATATTAAAAATTCTAATTAATGTTAAAGAGTTCATGGAATTCTCTAATTGCATAAGAGTTTTAATCACAATAAGTTTCTAGGTTTTAACATAAATTGTGTTCATCACAATGCAAGAATAACATCAATCTCATAGTTTCCCATCACTCTATTCCACTTTCTTTCACTTTCTTACTCTTTCCTTCACTTTCCTTTATCATGGATAATCATTCTCACATTCAATCCTTAACAAGCATGCACTTTTCATACGACTTGTAGTAGATAATGAATAGATAATATATGTCATTACATTACTTATACTAAATCACTCCTAGAAACTCAAACTTCTACACATGTATGACAAAGTGCTCTCTTGAAACCTTAAGTGAAAACCAAATTTTTATACAATCTAATAGTAAATCTAAGAAAATAAGGAGATAAAGATGATGTATGTACCTTAGACTTGCAATGTACGTGCTTGATTGTAGAGTTTCGTGAATTTTTGGTGCAATCATGGAGAGAGGGTAGAGAGGAAAATATGTTTTAGAGAGAGAGTAAGTATAGAATGAAGAAGGAGAGGAAATACCTATGAATTTGAATTTGAAAGTGACCACAAGTAAGGATCATGGCCATAGAGTTTTGCCATGTTCCTTCCCTTTATATCTGAATGACAACCTTAGCATGTCTACAAGCAAGGACCATAAGCATGGTCCTAGCCATGGACCTTTTATCCAAAATTTCATAAATTCCTCTCAAATTTCGAGAGGATTATGGTCTAAGTCCATAAGCGTAGGCCTTGATCGTATTCTTCTCATAATTTTAGAAATTCTACACTAATTTGATTCCTTTGAATTGATTCCTCAAATTACTGAAAAAACTAAAATTAATACAAATTAAGGCACAAAAATAAAACAAATTACAACCAAATTGGATGACGACATCAATAACTAATGTTGCCTAAACTCAATTCATAACTAAATTATTTGAGAATTAGTCATAGAAGTATAACAACTACCATAGAATTGTGATACTTAAACTAACTTATTTCATGACACAAAAAAATGAAATAAACTAAAATAACTAAAAATTAAATTGATTAAACTTGAGCTACTTCCCAAGGAGCGCTTTTATTTTATTTCATTAGCTTAATAGTTAACATTTCTTTCCTCAGTTCATTTTTGAAAACCCCCCGCCAGTTCGGGATTCAATTTGGCATTTTTTATCAAACTTTCTTGTGACCTTTCTATGACTATTCTTGCCAACTACCCCAATTAGTTCTCTAAATTTCATAGTGAAGCTTCTATGTTCCTTATTGTAGCTTCATTAGCTTAAAATTGTGCATTTGAGCTCTGGATAAATCGATTCGAAAATTCTTCAACATTGGGGGCCTTTTTATGTTGCTGCATATTTTGATCTAACTACTACTATTGGCCTCCCCAAGAAAAGTTTAGATAATTTCTCCAACTTAGGTTATAAGTATTACTAAAAGGATTGTTCATAGAATAGTTAGCAACAAATTCAAATCTTCAATTTCTGTTAAAATTTCATCATACACTAAATTAACAATTAATCCATCTAGCTTTTTGCTTAAATTATCAACCTAAGCAATTAACACAATTACAAAATCAACTTCATATTGTCCATACGTTTTCAACTTGGTTCTTACAATATCCTACTACAAATTATTCATTGCCATGTCTTCAATCACTTCTTAAGCCTTATCTAATGTCTTAGCACTTAGAGTGCTTCCAACAGCAGCATTATTTATTTGATGCGTGGAATAATTAAGTCTATTATAGAATGTCTAAATTTGTATCTGCTAAGGTAGTTCATAGTGCGGACATCTCCTCAACAATTCTTTAAATCTCTCTTAAGTGTTATAGAGGGTCTCATCATTAAATTGAACAAAAGTAAAAATATTATTCCTAATTACACCATCCTAGCAAGTGAGAAATATTTTCCAATAAATTTTTCTACTAAGGATTCCCAAGTTATAATTGAGATTCTAGGTAGAGAATTAACCTACTGTTTGGCCTTACCTTCCAAAGAAAATGGAAATAACCTTAACCTTACTACATCATTTGAGACACCACTGAACTTGAATGTATTACAGATCTCCAAGAAGTATGATATGATTGTTGGGGTCTTCATTAATCAATCCATCAAACTAGACAAATTGTTGCACCATCTAGATGATGTTAGGTTGAATATGAAAATTTGTTCAATTTGCAAGCCTTATGATGTGAGACTCAACTCTTGTCACCATTGGTTTGGTAAACTCCATGAACATCTCGTTAGTGTCACCATTGTTGCTCCAGTTGTTCAATGCCATGTTTTCAATTTCAACTTGCTACTTACTATCTACATCTTCTAATTCTTCTTTTAGTTTGAGTGGCAAGTCTTGATCTATAGTGTCACAATTTCTTCTATAGCGATATCATACCATTCTTTCAATCTCTAGATCAAACTTTACCATATTACCACTACTACTCCTAGTCATAAATTGGAAGGATATAGAAATTAGTAATAATATAAGGAAAAATAATACCAAAAAATAACTAAGTAAAGAAATATTACAAATATGTTAAAAAAAATTGAAGAATCTAAGGTTTTCGCTAAATTCCTAATTAGACTATTCTATTGTTTTCTTGGCAATAGCACCAAAAACTTGGTCAGTGGTGTGTTACCTAGTCAAGTTATAGAATAGACAAAATGGAGTATAAATCCAAGCATCGATCCCATGGGGAACCATCTATGGGAGTGTATCTAATTATTCTTAGCAAATACACCATCAAATTATTCAATTACGTAACTTATTTGATGAAAGATTTGATGGAATAATTTGAGAGTAAAGATCAAAGATTGCAATAATAACTAACATAAACATGGAATAAGTAAATAAAGTAAAGATAAGAGCAACAATGAGAAACTAAATAAAAAATAATAATTAATAAGAACAACCAATTAAAAATAACAATTACATAAACAAGGCAATCAAATTACTAAAAAGAAAATGGCATATTCGTTAGTAAATTTTTAGTGTTGTTTACTACCTAATCTTAAGTGATTTATTTAGTCTTAATTGCTATATTAGATCGGAAAGATTCCTATTATGAACTAGTTAGACTCGCATCTCTAGCTAATTCCTCATCTTGAAACTCTCTCTACCCAAATCTTTTAAATAAAGCATCGTAGAATCATATGACAATCTTAAATCTCACTATTAGGTTGGCATAATCTGGAAAAATCGTCCTACTAAATGTTTTAGCTAGCCAAATTTGCTTAATTGTGTCAGTCAATTATGTAGTATGCCCTCGTAAACTCTACAATAGATTTTAGTAATAACTTAATCTTCGGTACATTGAATTAAAGTAAAAAATATAAACAACACAATTAAATCACAATATAAAAAATCATAGATTGAATTTCACTAATAAAAATCACCTTAGAACATAGAGTTCAAAAATGATTTACTAAGCAATTGAGATAAAAATATAACGATAAAATAGAAGAAATGAAGAGAGGAGCCCCCTTTTTAATTCTCTATCCTAATAACTTGTGGTTAATGAGCTCTCTATGTAACCCTAGGGTTAAGCATCTATTTGTAGAAAATGATCTTAGAATTAAAAAGAAAATAAAAATAATAATAAAAAATTTAAAAGTTATTGCAAGTCTACGGTTGAAGTATACGATTGCAAAACTTAGGTATATACTTACACTTTATCTAAAATCTTGAATATTCAATGACTTTAAATGATGATGGGATCATTGGTAGAAACCATGACTGTGATCTTCTCCAAACTTTAATTCATGCTCAAAATCATTCCACTTCATTCCTTGATTAATACTTTTGCATCAATTATGCCCTAAACTTAGTAAAAAATTTTAAAAGTTCATAAAATGCTCTCGAAGTCCTTGAAAATAGTAATTAAACAAATTTAGCTCAAAATAATATAGAATTGCTAAAATAATATCTAAATGGCACAAATTAACCATAGAAAATGTATGCTAAATTCATGTCACCATTTCATTTCATGGAGCATCACCAAAGTTCCTTAAGTGGAGAACCTAGAAGCAAACAGACTATTGAAGTCCACATCCATAACCATCTCACTATCCTATAGGAATGATAAGCAGATCTTCCTATAGTACAACCTAAAACGCACAGTCGAAAAGCAACAACATAAAATATAAGAGATCTAACTCTCTACCACCAAACCTTGCTAAATGGATCCGATTCTTGAGTATCTCAAGATAGGATGTTAGCTAAGGATAGAGGCAAAGCCAAGAGGCTTGCCTACAATACGAAAAACTGTACTATCATTAATGACATCCTCTATTACCATTGGCATAGTGTTCCACTTCTTTGGTGTCTCAGACTCGAGGAAGGCATCTATGCCCTCAAAGAGTTGTATGCCTGTCTATAGTAATCACATTCAGGCCTAAAGGCTCTACATTTGAGCTCTCTACCTTGGCTACCACTAGTTAACGATGAAGGAAGACGCAAAAACTATGGGATAGAAATGCCATAAGTGCTAAAAGCATGCACCTATCAAGCAAGCCCCCATGGCCATTTGCCTAATAGAGGTTTGACATCCATGGACCCTTCTATAAAGAGTCTAGTGGTCATTCATTCATCTTGGTAACCATGGACTACTTTACCAAGTGGATCGAAGCTTAGGCAGTTGCAAGTATTACAGCTAGAGTAGTTGAAGATTTTGTCCTCACTAACAACCTCACCAGTTTCAGAGTGCCTTATGCCCTAATCACGGATAATGACAAGCAGTTTAACAGTACCAAGTTAAGGGAGTTCTATGTGAAGCACCACGTCAAAATCTACTTTACCTCAATGGCCCACCCTCAAAATAATGGCTGTGTTAAAGCCATCAATAAGATAGTCCCTGGCTACTTGAAGGAGAGAATGGTGCGAAAGAAGGGAAGTGGGCCAATGAGTTCCTGACCATCCTTTGGGATCGTCTATTAAAGAGAAACCATTTCGCCTTACCTTTGGCTCCAAAGCTATGCTACCCATCGAGTTACCTCCCGATGAGTAAGGTGTAGAACTTCGAAGCCAACATCAATCAAACAACCTTACAAGTGATCTTTGATACTATTGATGAGGTACACGATGTCATTAGAGCTTAAGTAGCTACTTACCAATAGTAGGTGGCTTGATACTATAACCAAAAGGTCAAGCATAAGGTTTTTCAACTCAAAGACCTAGTATGCTATAAGTTAGAGGCTACAGGCTCTTAAGCAAGGTAAGGAAAACTCACACCAAATTAGGAGGACCCCATGCAAGTAAGAGAGGATGTAAGTGATAGAGATTACAAACTAGAGACCCTCGACAGACACTTCATCTTTATGACATGGAACACCAACAACTTAAGGCCCTATTTTCTGTAAAGTGTTATAAAGTGTTTGATGTTCATGTAAATATCTATGAAATTAATGAAAGTTGAATTCCTATACATTTGCCTACTCTTCTCTCCCGTTCTACTCCAAATACCTATTTACGAGACAATCATCACTATGACCAACCCCTCATTGGTACTAACACCCGATGAAAGAAAAGCCTTTAGCATAGTTGAGTCAATGTACATCTTCGATACATAGGCACTCTCGCTAGCCCATTTACCTAAGAGTCTTAAGCCTTAAGCATACCAAGTCCATATACATACCTAACCTCAAGCACCCTAGTGGTACTTACAACCAAAGGGTTAGTACTTTAGACTAAGTACACTGACTGGTCGATATACTAGGTTTACACCCACTCAATAACCTATGAAGGTTTATTGCTCTAAACTAAGAATAACTTAGTTGTGAAGTCTATGAGCCTACTTGTAGAACCCTTGATAGAATGACTCTACCAAGTATATCTAGACACTAAGGAACAAAATGCAAATTGAAGTACATAAAGTTGGTTTAACACGAGAAGCTAGTGATAACTTAGTTGAGGTACTATTACACTAAGCACTAGGTGTAACTACACCTTAACTAGGTATAACTTAAAGTCTTAGTGACCCACCTAAGCTAACTTGACCCGTATGGTTTTATGAGTGCTCGATGACCCTTACCTATGTTAGCACTTGGAATAAATATGGAAAACAAGCTTAGAATAAAAGACAAGTCACAAGAAGGCAACAACACTTGAAGAAAATTTCTTTCATTCATTGATTTGATGAGTACAAGGCCATAGGGTTAGCATCCCAACCCTTAGTACAACAAAAAAGAAAGAACAAAAGGAAACATACATAAAGGAAGGAATATAGAAAGAAAGAAAAAAGGACTTAGGAGCTTCTACTGGTCCTCGAGTTAGTCTCTCACTTAGTATTCCTAGCTGCCCCTGGCAATATACTCCTTAGAGTCCTCACTTGACTCATTGACCCCCTCATCCATCTAAGAGAGAAAGTTCAAGTCAAAGGACAGATACATTTGTTGAACCTCTACCCTCATCATCCCTCCTTCCTTCGAACCTAGCTTGGGTAACTAGCTACTTGAAGTTAGGCCTTAAGGCAATATCTTGAAAGATTCACTACATGGCCTCTAACATCAAGTCACGACTATCCCTTAACTTGGCTTTAAGAGCTTTGAACCTAGCTCGAGCCTACTCTAGCTCCTTCCTATTCTTCTTTGCCTCCCTCCTTGCCTCAACTAGCTTACACTCATGGGCATTTGCTAAAACCTTGGTCTCTTTTACGCTCCTTTTTATAGCTTTAGCGTTAGCCTATGCTCGTACTACGTCATCATCAACCTTCTTGCTCTCCTCTTGGAGGAAACCATAGGTAGAGATATCTTTTCCTTCTCATCCTTAACCTCCTCTCAGAGCTTAAGGACCTAACCCTCTAGCTAGGTAGTCTTCTTACAAACCCCCTACAACAAAAAAGAGGAGTTAACTACAAGTACTTTGCAACACTTAAAAGAAAAGAGACAAAGCTAAGAATAAAACGAAATACCCTTTAAAGAATCCTACAGCTATGTGAGAAGGCATACTTACAAATCATCATAACCTCACATAGCTTAGATAGCACCTTTGATACAATCTTAAGGTAACCATTCCTGTAGAAAAGTCTAAGGAGGTGCAAGCATATGGGTATTAGAGCTACTTCCTTCCTCGAATGATAACCAAATGAGCACTCCAGCTCATCATTGACCTCGAGCACCTTAAACCTGTGGTCTTGCAAAACTCTCTTAACACCTCCCTTTGTTGCTACTACTCGTCTCATGTTCCATCAACAAAGGGCTCATCCTCAATATGCAACTTGAGCATTGTCCCACTCGTATCGCCTGTAGATATAGGGTAAGTCTCTTGAAGCCCTCCTTAAGAGCTTGTGCCATTACGATAGCTAGAGCAATCCTTATCGGCATAACATTAACTTTATAGGCTACTAAGGGGGGCCCTAAACCCTTCTTGCTCCTCTTCCCCTTCGAGGAGCTAGCATCATCCTTCTTGCTCCTCTTCCTTGAGGGAGCATCTTTATTGTCTCTACCAACAGATGAGGTCTCTTGCACCTAGGCCTTCTTCTTACCATTATCAAGCTTCTCTCGAATCCTCTTCTTGCAATTCTTTGCCAAGGTATGTTTAGAGTCATCCCTATTGAGTTAAAGAGATGCAAACATGTAAAGAAATTTACTGATAGAAGTAACACAATAAAATCAAAAGGTCAAACCTCTTGGGGTTGAGTAGCCTTAAGCTGCCCTCACAATGACAACAGATAGCGATAAAGTCCTAGCCACCCTCCTCAACTATATACTAGGCCAATTCCTACCTCCTAGTCAAAAACATCTTCCTACAGACATAGTGGTTGATCATTTGCCGATGTAAAGCCTGGCCTTAAGCCATGACGCAATATCGAGGATCTCCTCCCTCACATCGTTGTCCTTAAGGCTCATTTAATCAACTATGAACAGCATTATTAGCTTCGCCATACATAGTATGGAAGGGAATATCTACATTCAACCAAATCTGGATGAGCCTATCCTTCTACCCCTCTATCTTCTACTTTAGGCTATGGTAGAGCCTATCATGATCATCCGAACTCAAACGATATACCCAATCATCTTAGCTTGGCTTCATTTGGAATAAATGCTTGAACAGTCAAGTTACAAGCCTTTAAAGATCATAGATGAAGACAGACTTGAATGCAAGTAGCTAGAGCTAGGAATTCAGGTATAAGGACCCCAATTACAACATAAAATGATTAAACACCTTAACCAAAAACTCCAAGAGGGGTAATCAAAGTCCCAACTTGATTGGCTTCTAATATAAGCAAAACGACCTCGAGCCCCTGAGGTTACACTCCTTCCTCTCCACTTCCTAACTATTCACACTATCCCTCACCTTTATGTACACTAGATTAAATGCCTCCTCATTATGCTTATACAACACATTGTCCATGGCATTCTCTTTCTCACTCTTTGAGAGCAGCGTCTTTAGCATATCTTTCTCTGCACTGTCAAGGGTGTATCTATCTTAAGGCCCCTCTATAGTAGCGATCCTCTTTATCTCCTATGACCACATTTTGTTACCGTTACTCATTACTATCGTCATTCTTAGAGGGGAGTAGGGTTAGATATTATCTCCCTGTAAGTGTCCTCAATCATGATAGAAATATCCTCGAATGAGGCATTATTTTGGAGAGCTAACTTATCGGCCATCTTCACTAATTTCTTAAAGAAGTGAAGTGGAGTTCTAAGTTCTTGGTGTTCAAGAAAAGTTTAGAAAATCTCTAGAGAAAATTTGGTAGAGTTTTGGAAAAGGTGAAATGAAAGTAAAGAAATGAGTCACCCTTTTGACTTTTATCTAGATGAGAAGAGGACACATAGATCATCACTTCCTACCATTCAACCACAATAGTCTACATGTCATCATTTAACAATCAATGACCCAAATCTACCTATCATGTGGATCGCTAACATGGATCTAATGCGTGCTTCTCAATTTGCACAAATTGCCTAAAGCACCATTATTAAGCCTTAGGCATCTAAAGGGTTATGTCAATCAAATTAGTTGTCACATCACAAGAGCAAGCACCCGATAGCCTAAGTTCATCAATTACCTCCTTAAATCACCTCATTGCAGCTCGACCTCAACCTCTAGAGCTCAAAGCAGACTACTCTCCTCATTGGCTCGACACTAAGGAGAGTAAGGGTCAAGTGTTGATAAGCTCCTTAGGCCTAAGCTCTAAAGGTCTAGGCCAAAGTACCTTTACCTACTTAGGTTAGCTCTAAGCACTTTGCTAGGTTGACAAGTCAGCCTCCTTTAGTGGTTCACTTGATTCACTCCCCTTTTGCAGATCCATTCTTACCTAAGTCAAGTTACTTACTTGGGTCCACCTTAAGCATATCTCTTTGGACCACGCTTAAGGGAACATGCTACTTGGCCTATCTAACACCAATACAACTTGCTTAGACCTACCTTAAGCATTCCTCCACCGTGACCTCCATAAGACCTCGAGAGCTCCTGCTAGCATTTTCGGGTAGCCCAATACCTTAGGGCCTTACGTTGTACTTGGGGCTACCAAATCTAAGCTCAACTCACAGCCTGAGCCTTGTCCTTAGCTTATCAACCTTATTCTAGGTGCTTGGGACATGACTTGAAGATCTCAGTACCATGGCTAATTTACTAATTCTTTTTCTCTCTCTTTTTTCATTAAATGTTTCTAGATAGTTTATATTATAGGCTATATCAAGCCTAAGTCCAACCATTTTCGAAATACCCATTTCATGTCGGAGGTCCCTAATGCATATGTGTAAAATATTTTTTTTAAACGAAGTCCATTTAGTGGAATTTTTTTTTTTTTTTGTCTTAGTTGACTTCTAATCTATTTTGTAAAATACTTCATTTGTAGTATAGACAATATAATTATTACTTATGTTTTAATTTTCATAAGAAAATTGTAAAAGGAAAAAAAAAAAAGAGAATGTTATTCAAGTGGTTTTAAATTTAATGCACTTCAAAAGCTAGTAAAATATGACTTTAATGCATATTGAACATCTAGTCACTTGATTATGCTTAACATCACATAAAGATTTGCTCCCTTTTCTTTTTTTTGGTAAACAAAAATTTGTTTTAGTATTTCCTTTCTTAATAAATTGTAGTATTTAATGTTTTTTTGGGAGCTTAAGAGAGTTAGAGCCTCTTTTTGGACCACACCTAGGTCATCCCCTATCGATAGGCAAACCATCAACTTCTAAGACATCTATGTATAATTTTGAATAGGTTACATTATATGGCTAACCTAGCCTTAACTTCTTCCAATTTAAATTTAAACTCATTAATATAAATTGGTGATATCATATTCCTCAACATCTAACATTTTGTATAAAAAAAAAAAAAGGAGAAATTTGTTTAGCCTAAGGAAAGTACATTAAAGTCACAACATAAAGAGAATAGGTTTTAATGTGAGTTTGATGTAGAATAGTAAAAGAAAAAATAAGAAGATGAAATGTTAATATGAATAGTTGCAAGAGAACACAAGAATCAATAAAAAAAATAATAGAGGAAAATGCAAATAAGCCTCCCTAAACTTTGATTTCTGTGTAGATTGACCACTTAAACTTTCAAAATATAGTTTTTAGTCTTTAAACTTTCATAAATTGGTAAATAATCCCCATAAGTTAAAAATAACCCCTTTAAACTTTGATTTTGATATATAAATATCCCCTTAGTTTAGTGGGTTATTTATACACAAATCAAAGTTTAATGAGTTATTCTTAATCTATAGGGTTTATTGCCAATTTATGAAAATCTAAAGGTCAATCTACACTTAAGTCAAAATTTATGGGGGTTATTTACAATTTTTTCAAAATAATATGAACAATAATTATAACAAGAGTACTAAGAAGTCACCGTAAAATAGAATATGTATAAATGTGTGTACGCATGCATGCATGTGTGTATATGTAAGATTAATGGAATGATAAATAAAGAAAGTTATATCTAGTATTTTAATACCAACTATATACAGTTTCAAACTATGACATATTCTTTTGATAGAGTTATGCTAGCAATTTTTTATGGAGTCATACTATGAAGGCTTTTATTGAATTCACACCATTAAAAGGATAGAAATGACATCACACATAATTCTCATAAATAACTTACTTCTATTTGTTAATGTCTTTATCAAGTGGAGTACAAGCTTGTCTATTTCTAGACTAAATAAAGCTTAATAAACTAGGAACTCTTAAGAAAACTAAAAATCTAAGGACTAAATCAACTTACACAATTAATAAACTAGAAAATACACATAAAGGAGAATAAAACAAAGAAGTTCTAGATGTCTTTTCTTCCATGTAACAAATCCTATATAACGTAAGCTAAAACGATAGCTAAAATAAATCTGGAGAGATATTTTTCAACTTACACCCATCTAGTCGACCTAACAAGAGCCTAATCATTCCACTCTTCCAAGAGCCTTGTCTAGTCAACCAAGTCTTCTCCCAACACCTATTCCCCATCAGGTGGTGATGGAGAAAGTTGTAGTGCAATGGTAGTGGTGAGGTATTAGTAGATTAATAATTTTAAGATGGTATTAGTGAGTATAGTGAGAAATTGCATTTGATTAGGGATAAGGCACTATAAGCTAAAACTAATGGTGGTATTTTCTATCATGTAACAATATAAGCGTTATGTACAACTGTAACTTATCAAACACTACCTTTTACTACAACTCTGACTTGGCTTACTCAAGCTTTTACTATGAGTGAGAAGCTGGTACACTCATACTAACAATCTATATATCTTAATACAATAGTATGTACATTGGACATTGAAACTATGAGCTTAGCTTTGATACCATTTATGAGTTAAAATATTATCTAAAGGCTAAAGTTATAGTTGAAGATCGTTTGCAATTCAAATTTCTTTTGGTCATATAATAACACAACATTGTGTTCAACTATATATAACTTGTTACACCATAGCCTTTGTTAAAGTAGTATGGTGACATGCCCTTATCAATGAGGTTGTCATGGTATCAATAATGGTACTGATTAAAAATATTTTTCTAAGGGAAATAACTTTGTAGCTAATAATTAGTATGAATGATGAACGAGGTTCTTAAGCTGATTTTTTTTTTTAATTTAATTAGAATTTTTCATGATTATCAACAATATTATAAGCTTCTCATTTGAACTTGTTATGAAGTAGAATTTCCATATAGAAATGTTCATACGTTTTACATTAGCATTATTTATTATATAGAGAGCACATCAACCAACTACAAGCACTTAACTGTAAAAGCATTGTCATTCAACATCTTAAAATTAATTATTAGATGCTCAATCATATACTTATGAGTGAAATGAATATGAACATTCAAAGTATGTTCATGAAACATAGGAATTGAGTCATTACCTACTTTATTAAGCCAATACCTTATTTTTATTATAAACTCTCTAGAAGCATATTTTTGTTTATGATATTATTTATTCTATAATTATCATTTGCCTTTTTGCCTCAAGGGTTAGTTTAGGATTTTCAAGTAATTTCTTACTCTTACATATAACATTCTTAAATGAAGTCTTCTCTTATTATAGTCAAACTCTAATAATACACATTAATATGAATCTAAGTATCTATTTTGATGCTCCGTATGTTGCTAGTAGGAGGCTAAGCTTTGTTTGAATAGTTTGAACTTTGTTTGTCTTGATGTAGTTTTGCTTTTAAGGTTATTTAATTCATCTTTCTTTACCAAAGGAAAAATATATATATATATTATCTTTTCTTCTATTATCATTATTAGAATATTTTCCTTATTTTTATGATGGCATTTTTTCTATTCAATCACAAAAAAAAAAAAAAAAAATCTTACTTTGATTCTCCCTTTTCTACATGTCATCTTTCACTAATGGTTTGATCTTTCAACATATCATATCATAAGGAATTCTTCAACTAACGAAGAAATTATTTCCCTTATCATACACTTTCATATCTTCATTAAATAAATTTATTAAATGTTATTTGTTTGACAAAGCCCCAAATCGATTTTTATACTATATTTATTTAGAAGCATATAAGTAGAAGTAATGATGGATAAAATAACCACTAAGCCACAATATATTCGTTGTGTTACATACAGAAGAGTGTGGAGAATAAAGTAAAGTGTAGATGATCTAGTTGCTATAGTAGGTAGGTTAAAATAATGAAATGGGTGTTGTGTTCAACTTTTTGTAAATAAAACATCTAAATAGATCTACTTTTCATTTATTTATGTGATTTTGTCTCTATGTTGTTCTTATTTGTTAGCATTCAATCAATATTCTTAAATGTTGACATCTTTAAATTGAAACATTATCTTCCATTACATTAATCTAATACTTCTCTTTTAGTTGCAAACTCTCTAAAAGCATATTTTTGTTTATCATATTCTCTAATTTGTCTATAAAATAATTCCCACCTATTTGTTCTTTCTTAAGGATTAGTTTAGGATTTTCAAATATTTTCCTACTCCCATATATGACTTTCAAAAACAAATTCCTCTCTCTATAATCAAACTATACTAATACACATTGATTTACGTGAAGATACCATTAAAATTAAATTATATTATTATATGGTATTAGTATTGTAATAATTAAAGTGAAAATTAACTATTATCTCTTATTTATTACTATTATAGGAATACCTCCATAATTTTATGATGGCATCTTTCTTATTTAATCACCAAAAATATGTTTTCTACTTTTAATATCTCTCTCTTAACATGTAAAAATTCTTTATTTTCTTTAATCATCAGTTTTTATCTTTCAATTTCTCATATCATCTGGAGTTTTTTAACTAACAAAGAAACCACCTCTCACTATGTAATTTCATAGCTTTATTAAATAAAACTATCACATGCTCTTTCTTAAATGTCCAAAGTAGTTTTTTTTATGCTATATTCATTTTAGAAGAATATAAATTGAAGTAGTAATCGATGTTATGACAACTGAACTACAAAATTTAGGTTGATTATGTTGTATGCAGAAGGGTCTATAGAGAATGGAATGGAGTGTGGATGTGGTGATTGTTAACAGTTGGGTTGGAATGAAGAAATGGTGGTGCATTCAACCTTCTACATATAAAACACTTACGTGGAGCTATTTCTCATCAATTTATCTATTTTTGTCTTTGTATTGTTCGCATTTATTATTAGAACTTAATTCTTTTTCCCTTCCTTTACAAGTAAATAATTCCATATCCACACAATGAGATTCTAAGGGAAAATGAAGATGTTTTTTTGTTTCTTATGAATCTTTCTCTTTTATAGATAAATATATCTTCCATTTTCTTCAGATGACATCTTATATCTTTTTGTTTATTCCTACTATATTAAGTCTTACAATTTATTTAGTCCCTAAAATATGTAAGGAACTTTTATTAGCATTTAATTAATGTTCTTAAACTTTGCAATACCTAGCTTTCCTTTTTTTTTTTTTTTCTTTTAGTGAAATGCAATAATTCGAATACTTCACTTCCAGTTACAATATGTTATATGGTGGATTAGAGTTATGACTACTATAATCTACTTGCTAAGATATATTTAGATATTACTAGAAAATAAGGTCTATAATATTTATTTTACTTCATAGTCGTATTGATTGGCCCTCGTTTATATAGATGATCAAAATGATATTATTTTGCTAGACAACACAATTTGACAATTTCCTTCTGATAGAATTCTCAAAGAGAAAATAATAGATTCTATGGTATATTTGTCATGTATCAATTTGTTTTTTTACCACTTCTTTGTACTTTCAATTATGAATGTATTCAATCCTAAAGAGTAAAATAAACTCTAATTTTATAAATGTTTTTCTATCTATATTGTTAGCTCGAAGTACAATAAGAAAATGTTATTATTAATAAAAAGTTTACACCAATTATCTCCTATTACTATCCAATATTTGGATGAAGTGGAATTAATCTCGTCTCAACTATGAAAATCAAATCTTCTTTTCATATTATACTTTTGGCTAACAATTTTAATTTTTTAAGCTATTTCATACTTTATTTGTTTAATCTGGATGATATTGTTTCTTTGTTTATGTACATACGTATCTCGGTGTACATCTATTAGTCATATGTCAAGTGTTTGGCCATTTTTTTTTTCCACCAGCATGATATAAAAATTGTGATTTATCTTGTGCTTCAAGTAGTTTTATCAAGCATAGCCTTATATTTTCTTTTAGAAAATTGAGAATAACTCGTTTCAATTTATGCTCGCCTATATAGAGAAAAGTTTATAGTCAAATGTCTCAATCAGTCAATTTTTTATTAATGATAAGATTGTGCATATAAGGCAATTAGAAAATTTATTTTGCTTATACGGTCGATACAATTCTATTTTTGTTCATGTGGGTCAAAAATCATTTTCAACGACAAACTAGGTCATCGGACAGCTTCGCATGGAAGGCTAAGAATGCATTGATTTCTCTAATCCGATATTTATGAATTATGTCAAGTTACATTCTTCAAGTCATCTAACCTAGCTATTCATCCCACTTACACTAAGCATCTCATTTACACCTAGGACGTAATATATATATAATTGTTTTTCAAGAAGTATAGTTAATGAGTGGAATTGATTTAGGAAAAGCAATTTTGCGGTAGGATCCACAAAGATAATTTGGAAAGAATAAGGGCGGAAAATCAATTAAACTACCTTAATACCCTTTAAATGAAAGGACACTTCTAAATTTTTAGGAAACTTTGGCATATTAATAAATTTTTCCTTCATATTCTTCCTCTCCATTCCTTATTTACCCAAACTTTCACCTTACTTTCTTTTCCCCTCATATTCCTTCCTTTCATATCCTTTCTTTCTCCACAAATATAGTGTTAGTATTAGCAACATGGGATATATGTCCAAATTTTCAAAAGTTACGAAAAAGTAAAAAGTTTAAATTTGTGTATATTTAACTGATACTTGAGAAAGTGTGTGTGTAATTATCCTATAAATGGATACAAAGTTCACACACATTAATATCATACCCAAATAAATTCCTAACGAAAAAAGATTTAATAATACTAACACATCATATAAATTGACAAGTAACATGTAAAAAATAATAAAATTTTAACATATACAAATACAATTGATGATTTTTCAAAAGTTACATTCTTTTATTATCAGAAATGTACGTTTTAAGTTATCCATAAGTTTGAAAATTAGCGAGGATGTTAGTAACTTGAAATGTACTATACAACGTTAAAAAAAAAAAAAAAAAAACAAAGGAGAGAGAGGGAGAGAAAATAAAGTTATAATATGAGAAGTAAAGGCTTTATCCGCATCCCACCAACATATAAAAGAATGCATTTGTAAATATCCCATAAATGGATGCAGTTTCATACACCTAAAGGCGAAAGCATAATCGAATATATCTGGCAACAGATGTTAATCCAATTCTACCGTTTGAATTTTTGGCCTATTGCATTCAAAGTAAAGCTTATGATTCCGATGTTTAAGGTCCGAAAAAGTGAGAATTTTCGTTTTAGATCTTCTCATTTTTTCCTCCTTTTCTTTTTCTCAATTTATAAAGAAATAATTGAGATTATTTAAATTTATAAAATATTCTATAATATTATTATAACGTTATCATATTCCCTATAATATTAACTATTAATTATACATAGTAAAATTTTCTGTACATAAACTGAGAGAATTGAGAAAAATAAATTGAAAAGATCTCTTTTTAAGATTTTTTTTTTATTTGCTCAAATATATAAAAAAAAATAAGGTCAACGATAACGACACTCGGCCCTGATCCGACTATATGAGACTGGCTATAAGGATTATGTTTCTCTGCCGCACACTTCATAGAAGCATTTTTATTAGTAGTTTTTTCTTCGGCTGATGATTTTTATTAATAGTTAAAAGCATCATCATTGCTTCTCTCCATATCATTTCTGGCCTCTCTCCGGCTCTTGCTCTAAATTACTTTTTTTTTTTTTTCGGTGAAAACACACTGGCATTAACTCAAAACAAGCAACTACAAGTCAACTACTGGCTCACTTTAATTGTCACATCCAAAATCAAATAAAACTTGGTCCAACAAAACACTAGGAAAAATAGAATAAAAAGAACAACATCCATCTGGTTGGAGTCCTTTCTTCGCCAACAAATCAGCCACCTCGTTCTAGTCACAGTCAACCATACAGAGAACACAATTTGGGGAAAAAGCAATATGGTTTATGCATTCCAATAAAGCAGGATAACAAACAGAAATGTCTTAAGTCCTCTTTCCGAATCCACTCAATCGCTTGGGAAGACTCAATTTCTAGAATAAAATTCTAGATATTATGTTCAACTGCCCAACATAGACCTTCAAGAATTGCCAAGACTTCAAATTCTAAAGGGAAGCATTAGTAAGATGTTTAGAGAGTCCTCCTAGAATTCAATCATCGATATCACGTGTAATCACACCAATGCCTGCTTTACCTTGTACTCCATTAATCACCCCATCACAATTGATTTTTATCCATCCTGCAATCAGCGTCTCCCATATCCTCTATTGAAGTAATTCACCTCACTATAATCTCTTTGCTCTGTTTACTATCCATTATGCATTAGCTTTTGTTTGAACTCGATGTGCTCAAAACATTTCTTAAGTTGGGAATGAAAAGACGCATCAGTTTTTGTCCATCTAGATTCTTATTAATATGAAAGGAATGAGGATTGGGATAGGTGTATGAACTTGTCGCCACTTATCTTTCCTCTATCTTATTTTCTTCCATAACCACTTGAAAATTTTATCATCTCTATGCACTTCCAAAGTATCCTCTATCCTAAGCAATTGTCATCCTTCCTAGCTATAAGGGCATTTTAAAAACAAATGTGATAGAGATTCATTTGCTCGAGTACAAAAAGGGCAACGCTCTTGTGGGTAAGCCTTGATTGAGAATTTTCCAAAGCAACAATAGGTTTCTTGGAATATTAAGGACCTTCCAAACCCCAGTCTAGTCTTTTTAAATTCCTTCCTCACGCTCTTCCCTACAAAGAACTTCATATGATGATTTTGTTGTTACCTCTCCACTAATTTCTCCTAACCATGTTAAAACATCCTTATCAGATGGGTCATCAATGACAACAATACATCCTAATTACTACAAAATATCTTAATCAATTGGATACCCAATAATATCCTCCTTCTATTGATCCATTCCATTCCAAACCTATTTAATTATCGAGATGTTATCGAATTTATTGGGGGGACCATAAAGCCACTTAGATACTCTTACTACTTCAACCCAATTATCAGACTAAAAAAGAGTGGTCAAACCATTACGTACCCTAACTCTTTCTCTATAATTCAACCAAGCCATAGCAGAGTAGAGAGCAACATATAACTTAGAACCTATATGTACCCTACACTAACTATCTCAAAGATAGTATTTAGATCTTAAGAAACTAACCCACAGCATGTTGGTTTATTTAGATCCCATTCGAGCTTGATCATATTAGCTTGGTTACGCCTATGTACATCTACCAAGCCTAAACCACCCTTTTCTTTTGGCAACTTAATCTTTTTCTAATTAATCTAATGCTACTTTCGACTATCGGATGTTGAACCCCAAAGAACTCTCTATATATGTGTTCAAACTTACTAGAAATATTCTTTAGAATTACCACTGCTTGGGAATAATAGTTTGTAATACTCTCCAAAACTGAAGAAATTAGAACCTTTCTTCCCACCATACTCAATATTTTTGCTTTCCTACCAGCTAGTTTCCTCCTAGGTTTTTTTATAACGAACTCAAAATCTTGAGTATTTAGCTTGTTACCTTCTTTTATTAGAATATGGAGATATTTTCTCAAGCTCATGTTTCTTCTAATACTGAAAGCATCACATATCTTTCTTTTCTCATCAACATTCATGTGTTTTGAAAAGATAATGTAGGATTTATCAAAGTTCACCTTCTACTTGGAAAGAGAACCAAAACGCTTGATGGCATTAAGCATACATCTAGCATTAAATTCAATTGCCTCACCCATAAGAATAATATCATCTGCAAATGAGATAATTAAAAATCTGAGCCCCTAAAAGAAATCAGTTTCCATTCTTTTTGGTCTACAAAGGAGTGAATGAAGTGGTTTAACATATCCATGACAAGAATAAAGAGATAAGGTAAAAGAGGGTCACCTTGTCTTAGACCTCTAGAAGAGACAAAACTCTCCATCATAGATCTATTTAGCAAAATTCAATAAGATGCTATAGAGAAACAGCTGGAAATAAGTTTGATCTAACTTTCAGGCAGGTTCAACAACTGTAATGTATTCTACACGAAGTCCCACTCAACTCGATCATAGGCTTTCTCTAAATCCAACTTAACCATCATCCAGTTTCCCTTACCCTTTTTTTGATCTAGAAGGTGAAAGGTTTCCTAGAAAATTATAATGTTATCTCTAGCTCACCTTCTGGGAATAAAGCTTAACTGCTTAGGACTAATTAAGTCATTTAGATATCGTCTAAGAGTATTCACCATTAGGTTACAAACAATTTTATATATAGTGGTACATAGACTAATTAGACAAAAATCCTTTAACTTATCGGCCCACATACACTTTGGAATTAAAACAATTAAGGTCTTGTTAACTTCCTTTGGCATGTAACCACTCTTAAGGATGGTTTGCACTGTAGAACAAACTATACTACCCATAATGCCCCAACACTTCTTAAAGAATTCAACATTTAAATCATCAAAGCTTGGAGCCTTATCGTTCTCAATACTCCATAAAACACGTTTAACTTCCTCATTTTGCACTTCACTATTCAACAGAGAAGAAATCTCCAACTAGAGAACATTATACCGTAATTCCTAAGAAGAGGAAGATATTAAACAAGAATCCTTCTAAATAGAGAACAAAGAGGAGAAGTGCTTGTTAATCAGGTTTTGAATCCCCTCCACATCATGAATCCAATTTTCGACCAAGTCAAATAGACCTGAAATATGAGTTTTTGACCTTCTTGCTAGAGCACTAATTTGGAAGAAACGCTTATTCCTTTCTCCATCAATTAACCAATGTAATCATGCTTTTGCTACCCATTATTTTTCTTCTCGAGAAAGCATAACTTCAAGTTCATTCTAAAGAAATCTTTCTTCGTTAGGGAAAAGCTAAGTGGGCCTTTGCTAAAGGTCTCACTTCAACTCTTCGATTCTCCATGTAGTATATTTCTTTCTTGCCCCAATCATACCAAAGACTTCACAGCTCCACTACCTTAACTTGGTATTAAACTCTCCTAAATCCTTCAGATACATAAAAGAGTTAGGGATCTAATTGGTAGCTAAGAAATTTCTAAAGTACATGCTCAATCATATAGGTTGAAAATGAAATGGTTTTTCCTTCTTTGGACCTCCTTTGCAAGTTAGATAAGCACTCAATAGAATGGGTAATGGTCCAAATGGCTCGAAACCAAATGCATAAGCTTGGCCTCAAGGTAAATCAACTTCTAAGAATCATTAGCCCAAGCCTTATCAAACGTAGTTTGAACAAGATCATTCAAATTCCTAGATTTTTTTGACCAAGTATACCTTTGCCTAGTAAAACCTAAGTCAAGCATCCTACATGTGTCCATACATTTATGGTATCTATCGGCACGATATTAACAAATTGGTTGTCCACCCCACTTTTCATTACTATTCAACACTTCATTAAAGTCTCCAATGATGAACCAAGGTCTACATCAAACTATGGCTCAAGATTCTAAATCTTCCCAAAAGTAGACAACACTCCTCAAAATGAGGAGAAGCATACACAGTAGATAGGAACCAAAAATAGGAAGAGTTACATACTTGTCCTTTAAAAGTGATTTGTTGTTGGGATCTACTACTTTCAATGATTTCCACATCTTCCTAATTCCACAAGACAACTATGCCGCCCTTTTAACCATCATCTTTTACACATAACATTCTTTTCATTCCAACATGTTCTTAAAGGCACTCAACTCCCTCTATACCCGTCAAGGTTTTAGTAATGATAATGACTTTTGGGTCATATTGCATCCATAATTCCCTAACAGCGCATCGTTAGTGTTCTGAACTCGTACCCCTTGCATTCCAAGGCATGATTTTAAAAGGTTAAGGATTCATATTGGAAGAGAATGTGTCCATCAAATCAAGGTTAAGCAAGCTAAAGAACACTCAAATTCAGTTGATCCAAGGCACCTCCTCTCTCAATTCCCTAAACTTCACCCTCCATATGCATGGTCGAAAAGTGGCCCACGCCATCATCATCTGAAGATTGCTTATTCTCTACCAAAAATGCTTGCGTTAATCCTCTAAAAGGAGCTTTACAAGCAGCACTCATCGAATGTCCATCAGATAAATTGAGCCCAACATGATTACCTCTACTACTAATTTGCATGTCATCTCCAAGTAATTCATGATGTTGAGACCCATCATAGTTTCTTGAAGTACCATTACTTTTAATAGAACAGATGCTATTAAATTATGTCTTTGTATATGGCTAAACTATTCTAATCGTGCTTCACTCATCTTCTCATTTATAGATGCTACTCAACTTTCTTTTAAACGGTGTTATATCTCATCTTATTTACTTGCATATAACCACTCATTCATGTTTGTATTTTTGTCAATTTTCACTCTTATCTCATCTTGTGATCTATAATTTATTATCATCCGTAAAGCACTATTTGTTTGGATGAAAAAATTTTGGAGTGATTGATTTGAATGGTATATTTGAACTTACCCTTCGACTTTGACAGGTATGTTAGGATCTTATAGAATACTTGATGCATCTCTCTGCTTTGTATAATATCTATCCCTATGCCTCATCCTTTTACAATTTGCTTCGATGAAAGAATTTTGGAGTGATTGATTTTAATGGGACGGATGCTGGGTTTCAGTAAAACTTCTCTAATTCAAATATTCCAAGTAATCAGAAGGGATTTACTTTGAAAAGCAATAAATACATGGACCGAATATAATTTCAATGACTCCAAATCGGAGGCATTCTTGGGAGAAAGTTTATAAAATTAGAGTATTATCCTTTTTATTAAATTTTAGACAAACACAACTTATAGTCTTGTTAGGCAAAAATAGAAATTTAATATGGCATTCGAACCTTTTTATTAATATAAACTAACTTTTCATATTGAAAGAGTGTAAGCATTCCGTTCATTTTCCATTATTCTATCCTCTACTATCTAAACAAGATGGAAGGATATATTGGATCTCACGACCTTCTTTTCTCCTATCAATTTAATTTAATTTTCTTTCCTTTTCTTTTAAGAATTGACAAGGGTAAGATGCATTCCTTGGATGTCTTTGGGATTATTTATCTTCATGCCCGAGATAACACTGAGACATGGTAGGCTGTGTCTTGGACCAATAATTTATCCCACATTGTTGTAACGACTTTCCAAGTAGACAACGTAAACTATAGCTGGGTGTCCGCTCTCTCCTGTCACCCTATGATGAAAGGTCATAAAGAGCTGGGGATGATTACACTGACTGGATTTTCAGACTTTTCTGAAGTCTTTGGGGATCGACAAGTCTCTCACGAATATCTCTTGAACTCGTAATTTCATAAATATATTCACTCTAATAAGGGACTAATCTCAACTAATCATTCGACACAAAGAAATGCAAAAACAAAACTCGTAAAAGGCCGTCACTGTGTAACATTCATCTAGGGATGCCGCTTTTCATATCGGGTAAAAGTGCAAACCTAACTTGGCATTTAAGAATCCACTTCAAAGAAAACTTATCTCCCTAAAATGAATAAATAAATAAAATGCCTAAAGCTAGTTTCTTTTATTACGAAAGCTTGGATTTAGTTACTTCATTATTAGTCAAGTTTGAACTATCTCCATTTACATTTGCTTCATAACCATCAATTTACCTTTTTAAAATTTTGCTACACATAAATAAGTGGCTAACTTTATTATATAGAATATCCATTTAAAACTTGCTATATAAGATATTCACCCAAACTTTACTCCACCAGATACATTTCGAGTGGATAAAAAAAATCAAAGTATAGGTTTCAAATTATACCTTTTTAGAACCTAAGGTATATCCTATATATCATGTTTTCATAAGATAGGATATAAATATGATTTCAATATATCTTATACTCATCTTAGAACCTATACTCTAAAATATATAAGATATAAATTTTATAGTACCTTACATGCACCTTATAATATTAATTGAATAATTCTAAAAAATAAAAATTAATAATATCGCATTTTTTTAACCTTAACAACAAAAGCTTAACCTATATTAAAACCACAGTACTACATACTCTTGTGTTTACTATTTCATTTTTTTATGTTGCTTTCTTTCTCTTTTACTTATGGTAATCTAGAAAGATATTAAAAATATCTTAATTTTTAACTTATTGTCCAATATATTTTATTAGAATTACTTAACACATTATTTTTTATTATGTATATAATAATTTTATGATATGATAGAACTTTTGTTTCAGTGATTTGAAAATAAAAAATAAAAAAAAAATAATTTAGCATAATCCAACTAAGGGTTAAATGTTTTCAATTACGAGAATACTCTCTATTTCACCCAATAAAGTTTCATATAGTTATGGTTAGATGTGTTACAAATATAAAAAAATTTTCAAATTATTATTATTATTTGGTATATTAGTCTAGTTATAAATTTGATATTAATTTTGTGTATGTATAATATTTCAAAAGAAGATGGAATAAAAAAGTAAAATATACAAGTTCCACATGGTACCTTGTATCTTGTAAAATATATAGAATACAAGGTATATGGTGGTTCTATGGGGCCACAATGTGAGTTCCATGGATAAAAATTTAAAACCTACACCTATAGTCATATCCTACGTATACTATACTTGCTTACTCCTACTGCTACATATGATCAATGCTTGAAACTATAAGGAAAATGGTAATGTTATAATGACATCATGATGTAATTTAAAACTTAAGCAATTTTAATTATTGATCTTTAAATTGAGAAGATGAAATCCATTTTCATCGATCTATTATTCCAAAGTGTCTATCTCTTTAGATCATGTTTCATGTTAAAAATAATAAATTGTCTAAGTTGAGATTAAAATTAAGCATTCTACTATATGTGTTTATTCGATCCAATTACATCGCTTGTGAAACTAATGGTAGTATACTATAACATTGTCAACACAATCTATGAAGTGTTTAAGGTATTACCCCCTTGTCTAGGGTGACAATTTTATGATTAGGAACACAATTTAAAAAAAAATTACAAATATGGTTATATAGACATATAACTCAAAATAAGAATATTATTTCAGTATGACACAAATACAACTATTGCTATTATATAATTATACATAAATTGTTGGGATAAAGCTTGTATAGGTGCTCAAATTTTTTAAAATGTTCTTTTTAGTACCTAAACTTATCAATTTTTTATTTCAAGTCTTAGGACTAATTAAAATGAACATAATGAGACCTCTATTACAAAGTTTGGAAACAGACATCATCAATATATGCTAATGTAGGATGTGTCTAACCTTTAATATACTAAAACGTGGTCACATGGAAAAAAAATGCAAGTAGATGTTTGTTAAGGAAAATAGAGTGGCACTAAAACACTATTAAGCATTTAACACACCTACCTAACTCTTCCCTATCCATTCATTGCCATTTAACTCACTTATTGAATCACCCTACCAAATGTATTGAAAGTACAATCCTCTTATATTCACATTTAACCTTATTAGTTGTTTTTTTATCTTGGTAGAGAATTTCAGAGCAAAGCAAAATTCACACACATTGGATTGAATGTAGAAGATACAATTTGAATCTATAAAAGTGCATGAACCCAATACCTACAAGCATATACACTTGCTACGGTATGTTTTGAGCATCATTTCACTGTTAGTTTTGTTTACTATAGATGTTGAGACCATATAAGGAAATGGGGTTTTTATTTAATTTTTTTCCCTCCAAGGATTGGCACTGGTGTTGCAATATTTTTTTTATCCATTGAGTTTTAAGTGTTAGTCTTAGCTACCATCTAGTTTTCCTTTGAATTTGCTAAAGATTTTTATCTTTCTCTTGAGTTATGCTTATCAAAAACTTAATTTGTTATAGCTAATAGATTTTGTTTTCAAATACATAGAACATGGCTTTCCTTATCTATTGTTTGCAATGACTTTTAAGTCAAACCCCAAAACAATTATTGGTGTTTCTAAAGTAACAAATAAATCTTCACTAACTTTACCAAATAAGAACTAGTACATTATCTCAAGTAAGAGAATTGAAGCTTGACTAACAATTATAAAAAAGCTACATTGTAGGTTCACATATTACATAACATATTGCATCTAAATCCTAATGCATAACTACATTGAACAACCTATTTGGAACAATACAACCTTTTCAACAATCCAAACTATCCATGACAAAAACAATGTGATAATAACCTAAGGAATCAACACCCATTTCACACATTTCCATATCCTACTTTCATGTTCTGCATGTTTTTGTGCCTTTATGTCCTACCTTAGCATATGGATCTCTTATTACAAGGAATCCAACTTTCATTGCTCAGCTAAGGAATCGAGTCTCCAACGTTCGGCTCTCCACTAAGGTATAATTTCCTTCTTGCCACAGTATACCTATCATCTATACTATCAACCCACCTAAAAAATCCACAACTTCTATTCTCATGGAATAAAAGACAACCACAGAACCTTTGCTTATGGTTTTTTGAAGTTCTAACTCGTTACATCTTAATAAGCAAAAGTATTGTACATCAAATGGACTATTTGTCGATCATCAAAAAGGGGCAAACAACAATGATGTGGCTTGAAGTGCGATTCTCCTTGCTATTGTTGTGCATTGTTGTAGGTGGACAAAAAAGGGTAGACGATGTAGACTTCAATTTCAATTTGTGATTCAACTATGGTTTTTCCATTCTTGCTTTACCTTTATACTAGAGTATAGCACCGAGAAACAAAGGTGGATTTTGATTTTTATTTGGGACAAAGTGCCTCTCATTTTTTTCTTTTTTATTTGCATTAGTCTAGCACGCCACGTAAGGAAGAGACACTCCACATCAACAAATGTTAATGGTTGTTACATATGAGACTAACAAAGGTCTCAAATTGTGCATTTTAAACAATCAAAGACCTAAAATGAAAAATTGGTAAGTTCAAATACCAAAATGAACATTTTATAAAGTTCGAGTGTATGTATAGGCTTTATCCCATAAATTGTTTGCCATGTGCAATCTATGCATAATTTAGCGATGGAGAATTGATTTCCTTTGGAGCATGGTGTCTTATCCCATCTATATCTCCATTAGTTACAGGCTATTATTCATATATAATATCTAAATCAAATTTTTTTTCCTTTCCTTGCTATACATGGTAATATTAGATTTAGTTGAATGTAGATGAGATTCATCTCTATAATAATGAAACTTGGGCCAACAAATAATAGTAAAATTTTAACATGAAATAAGAGAATCCTAGATAAAATATATATAGATATAAATTGAATCTACAGACTTGAGAAATTATTTGAGACATTTGTATCTATATGTACCCAATATTTTGCTTATACCAAATTTCAAGTAATTTGTGCTAGATCGAGTGTATAAGACCTGAGTTGAAATTACATGAGACATAGTTAGTGTGTGTATATATATATATATATTTCATATTTGTGGTCAATATTTATGGCACAGGTTCTTTGTGTAGAGAGAGTTTACAGTCAGATAATATGTGAAGCGTTCAACAAGCACAGAATAGCGCTGGAAAAATTTATTGAAACTCGTGCTACATGTTGAATGGTTTCTAATCCATCCAAAATTGGCACCCCCATTCTAACTTTGAGAATAAAAAGATTAAAGTTCCCTCGATAATGAAAACTAGCAAAGTTGCACCAGCACATAATTATCAATCCCTTCACAACCTCTTTCCCTATATAAGCCCTCCTACCTTTCCGCCACTCTTCATTCCCTCCTCAGTCAAACGCCACTAAAACTTTTCCTCACTCTCATAACTCACGTACATCTCTATCTCTATCTCTCTCTCTCTCTCTCTCCACCACCTCCCCCCACCCCCACCCCCCACAAGAGCTGGCTAACTCCACTGAAACTCTGGAAGGACCTAATTCCATCAACCAAAGGGTGGTCAATGCCCTATACAAAGCCCTACAGAACCTACACGTGGACACGGTGCACCAGATCCTAGCCCCTGACCTTGAGTGGTGGTTCCATGGTCCACCTACCCACCAGTATTTGATGCACCTGCTCACTGGTACCACTGCCACGTCATCCAACGAAGCCTCCTTCACTTTCGTACCTGAAACAATAACCTCCCTGGGGTCCACCGTTCTTGCTGAGGGCTGTGATCCCAACCGCTCGATCTTTTGGGTCCACGCTTGGACGGTGACTAATGGGGTAATAACCCAAGTCAGGGAGTACTTCAACACTGCACTAACGGTCACACGTTTTGCTGACTCGAAGTCAAAGGAATCGACCGCTCAGATTCATCCTACGCAGCCCCATTGCCTTTATCCGTCGCTGTGGGAGAGCAGTGTCTCAAACCGGATCGGGAAATCCGTGCCCGGTTTAGTTCTAGCAATATAATAAGGGTTTGCCTCCCTGCTAGTAATGATCAATGTAATAAGGTGATTACATGGCAAGTTGTAGTTGGTGTTGCTAGTCGGTACGTAAGCTTTTGATTTTAGGTTGTATTTATCATAAAGACGTGTCTGTTTTTCTCTTTCAGTCTTTGTAAACGATGAAGTGTGAGATGGAGTGAAAAGTGTCCGGTGTGTTGGGTCCAGTCTCCTCGATAATAAAATTGTGTCTGTGTGATCGTCCTATGAATCTTTTAGGTTTCTGGCTTTTTATGTCTCTCTCTTCTGACATGGATGTCCGTTCGAAAGGGAGCCGTATGAGCGGAAGCGTGGTCTATCTTTCTTTCCTTCTTTTTTTTTCTTTTTGTTTTTTTTTTTTTGTTTTCCCTTCAAAGTATGGTCTATACTATCTGCAAATTATCACGTTTCATTTTAAATTTGGATTAATATAAAACCCCATAAAATGGATTAAATATTTTGAATAGTCAATTCATCTTCTACTCCTGTATGATTTCGTATCTCGCTCGAGGCACTTTCCCATTAATCAATTGTAAGAATTATATTCATTTATGATTTTATTTCCATAAATTTAACGTGATGTTGTGACATCATATCATCGTGTAATTGTTGTATTAGAGATTGCCACTTCTAATGCTCAAATCATTTCTATCAAAGTTTTTTCGTATTCCTTTGATCAGGTTATATATTTGCATTTTGATTTTGAGAAATTATAATTGAATATGTTATATAATAAAAAGGAGATTATTGCCCTTTGAAGCCGACGTGACTTTAGAATTCGTACTTAGCAATTCACAGTACAATAATCTGGGAGACAATGATATTGAATTATTCCCTTGATTTCTGTTTACACGACATTCAAGGGAAAAAAACGACAGCGTCATATAATGTCATTGTAACTTCCCTGCGTTAGTATTGATGTTTTCATCCCTCTATGTGTGTCGAGTGAAAATCCGAAAATATTTACTTTTTCGACGGCATAATATGCATCAGAAAATATTAGCTCAATCTGACATGGCTTTAAACTAGCGATACCGACAAAATGTAATTCTAATAAAAATACACTCGATTTCAGGTCGGACAGGGCAAAATGAGCATATTAATTAGCTCAAACTGACATGGCTTTAAACTAGCTAGCGATGGATATGACAGTAGTTATTAGACAAGGCTTTAAAATTATGGACACCATAATTTACTTTTAGATCTAAAAAGTCGGGATAACAATCTCCTTTATTTCCATTAATTTCGTCAACTTCAAAACTAATTATTAAGATCCTCCAAGATCTTAGAAAAAAATAAATAAGTAAGTATTACACATCATATATTATATATAAGTATTGTGTAAATAAGATATTGATACAAATTATAATGAAAGGAATAATTATCAAATTAATTACTACGTATAATTTATACACATCATATATGTAAATGATTTATTTATATTTACACACTATATATACATATAATATGTAATATATAGTACTTATTGAATCTCTTTGCAGAGTCTTGTTTCTCGTTTAATTCAATACATTAAATAAGACTATAATATAATAATCATTATTAAGAATAGAGTGAAACTTAAATAATAATGTCAGTTATTAATTTTTATTTGGATTAATGTCACAAATAGTCCCTAAATTTTGTCAAAATTTATAATTTATCTGCCTATATTTTGAAAAAATCAATCTATTGCATAATTGAAGTTTTCCTAGTAATTTTTACTATCTAAACTAATTTTTTCATATCTCTTTAATGGTGTGGATATTCTTATGACCAATGGATGAAGCATAAAGACACCAACTTGGCTAAGAGATATTTCACAAAAATAGAGAGTTTTTACATATAAATCAAATAAGAATTAACAATCGTACAACAGTATTAATGGATCTAAAAGATCCATAATAGTTAGATCTATGGTAGTTGTAACTAGATCTAAAAGCAATTATAATAGATCCATAACCAATGTACAGGCAAAAAAATACTAAAAATCTAAGAGACGAAAAAGGCATCAAAACCCTCTTGTAAAAATATATTCTTCCTTTCTCAACCTTCTAGAGTCTAAGTGAACTTAAATCACCATTGAATACCTCCCAAAAACACACAAAGATCAATTAATAATTGAACATATACATAATATCTAAAAAGAGGGAATGAAAGTTAGAAATAAACATAAGAGAACTTATGAGATTATGGTTTCATACAACACACTATTAACAAATCTTAAAGAGATTCAAGAGAAAACAGAGAGAGAGAGATTGAGATAATATCTAACATAGTAACACATGCGAGTATCTATTTAGGTTAACTAAGCTTAAGCCTAACAAATATAAGGATGAAGCCAAAATTAACTTATGACCATCAATGGGTCGAATAATGCACTTTTTTATATGAATTATGACCCACTTCACCTTAAAGGTTAATGTCATAAAATGTATCCAAATTTTATCAAAATATGTAATTTACTATTTATATTTGAAAATATTAATTTGCTACTTAAATGAAATTTTTGTAACTATTTTTGCTATAAGAAATAACTTTATTAAGTCTATTTACTAACATAAATATAAGGAAAAACCAAGAATAAAACATTTCAATGACCCTAACACCAAGTAGTGGTTGGCAAGTACATGTAAGTAGTTATACAACCCTCCATTAGGTGGCTGTTAACCACCCCTAACCTTAGGATGGTTAGAACGGTTGCTTAAAGTGAAATTGATTGCAATCCACTTCAAAAAGGGAGTCAGTCAAGCCATTAATAGCTAGAGGTCAAATCCCGATTCATATTTATAACTATACCAATAAATAAACTTAATAGAGTTAGGTAATAAATTAATCTTTTCAAAATACGAGTAATAAATTCAACATTTTGATAAAGTTTATGTATCATTTATGACATTCACCCTTTCAATGAGGTTATTTTGAAGAAAAAATCAACTCCAACATCAAATTATTATCAATAGGTTTGAATAATGAATGATTATTCAATATCTTTTATAATAGGATACCTTTTAGAATTTTTATATATTATATATGGGGCTAAAATGCAATAAAACACTATACCAACTCTTTTATAAAGCGGGTACATAGTTAAATTACCTTATGGTATCTTCTTTTTTACAATCTTAACCATTGATTATAAATAACAACATGTAAAGGGAGGAAATTGAGGATTCATTTCCAAAAAGTTGTATTATGAATTAAGTTATGCTAGCTAAAGTTTCTAGCTTTTGAAATTAACTCAACGACTTAACCACATTATATGATATGATTTGCAGCTCCTTTCTTGATCAAACTACTTAAAATAGTCTATAGAATCAAAACAAAGCTTCTTAAAATGTATTGATTTGTGAAGTAGTTTAAATTGCTTTTGTATCCATTTTCCTATTTAATTCCATTTCTATTTCTTCTATGATTTGCTTTTGATAAGTATTAACCTTTTTTACACCTAATAAATTGACTATTGCTTGTCAATTTACTTTATTAGTTATTTTTCATTCATCTATAAGAAAAAAAAAAAAAAGCTAATGCCCAATTCTTTTGCTATCTAAGCTTTTTTACCATAATTTTCTATTAATTATCCTTATATTATCTTTCTATTACTAATTATTAAATATTAACACTTTCCTCAAAGGTGTATTCAATAAATGTGTCGTCTAAACTATCACACGCTATCCAAGCCCAATAACCACCAACATAATAGCTCCCTTTTCTTTATCTTTTTTTCTTCAAAGTGGCTTTCCATTTCAAATAACAGAAAAATATTAGGTGACCATATAGAACATATGAATTTAGCTTATCTTCTTATAAATTTTAAGTTTAAGTGATATCAAAAAGGTAATATATGTGTGACATTACAAGTTCATATGTAAAACATATGAAACTTATAGTAAAATCAATACAATTAAAATAAAAAAGTTAATAATTTTTTCTATCTTTACTATTTCAAGTTTATGTTAATAAAAGAGAAACGACAAGGGGAAATGATAAAATACATAAAGTTGGAGGAAAAAAATGGGAAAAATAAAGGAAAGATTGAAAAGCATAAAATAAGAGAGGACATCATTTGGTTTAACCATTTAAGGTTGTTAACTTATGGTCTTGAGCTATTTCCTTCCTATTAAAATATTCATTGGTCAAATGATATAATCTTATCATTTATTACACATTACTCATATTATTTAATAACTTCAATAGGGTAGACGTAAGGCACTTTAATGCCTATGACATTTATGCTTTAGAGTATAGGTTTTATGATATATGTAGAGTAGAAAGACCTCATACTTATATCTTACCATATGAGAGTAGGTTTCAAAAAACTATACCTAAAACCTATCTTATGACCATTAATACTCATTTAGAACCTACCCTACCAATCGGTTGTGTAGCCAAAAGGCCTTGTTGCTCGATTGGAACCAACCTAACAATTCCACCTTAAACTAGCCAATCAGTTCAGGTTAAAGGGAGTCTAGACTTTTGTTCTTCATTTTTTTTCAAGCTTTGTTCAAGTTTTGTCTTTTAAACTTGTTTTACAACTTTAGAAGCGTCTTTTTATCAAGTTTAGCACCTTCTTTTCACAAAGTTCCAAGCAAGTATTACCTTGATTTTTCCTTAAAAGAAAAGTTGTTTGGCAAAGATAACTGTTTTAAGACCAATAATTGTTGGGGGTGAAATTCCTTTGGAAAGATCTAAAACGTCTCATTTATTTAAGAGTTTACTAAACCATAGAAGTGTTTCCTAAACTAAAGAGATGAAATTTCAAAAACTTCGATTAGAAGAAAAGGTTTCTTAATTTATTCACAAGTTCATTGTTGATCTACATGGGGAGTTATCTTTAGATCTTATGGCTTAATGGTGTCAATCTAAGGTTCTTAAAGAGTTGTTTGGTCTTGTTTGATAAGTTTCAACCTATTTAGATATGAATTGGTTATGGTTGAAGCCAATTGTAGAATTAATGAGGAGTTGACTTGAAGTTGGGTTAGGGATTGATCAGGAGAGTGGAAGAGATAGTAATAAATGATAGCCATATTCTTATTTTGGCCCTTTTTAGCATCTAAGATGGGTGTATTGATTCTTATATCAAGTTTCTTTCACTTGGTTTCTTGTATTCTCTCTTATTAGGTATAGTTTGATTTCGTTTCGACTTCCACGTGTATAGTTCTCAATTGTTTGTTTATGTTTGTTAGGACATAGTAAGCGAGCCAAACTAACTTATATTTAACCTAATTAAATTTGAGTGTTGGTTATGCTTGACCCACTCGTCCTAAGAACTCACAATGGTAGAACCTTAGGGAGGCAACTATTGATCATATATGAGGTTTCCCTAGTAGACTTGTATATAGGAAGATGCATCTTGGTGTAGCGAGGTCGTAAGTACTCCTTTGTTGCTTTTTGGATTAAATTCAAGATAAGTAAATCGTGGTTGTTCCTTGTTATTCGCATTATATGTGTGTGAGAATATGAATGGTTTGGTATTCGCATATGCTTGTGCATCATGTACTAGGACTTGTCTCATTCCTTTTTACTTTTTCAGGTGCAAGGATTGATGAGTTTGTTATCTATGAGGATCCTTATATTGATGATATCTAAGAGGAGGAAGGTGTCAAGTGTTCATACTTCTATGATGATTTAAGGTTTAGACGGAATATAAGAGTTGTAAACATAGAAAGTTTGCGTAGAGCTTACCTTATGATTTGAGGAGATAGACTCGATTTTGAGTTACTTGTGATGATTGTAGACTCTCTAATTTCCTTTCATGTTACTCGCATTGGAGCTTGCAAACTCATTAGGATGTTCTATTGACTTAATTCTAGGTTTAAGATGTTTTTGAGTGGATAATATTTCCCATTCATTTGAGAATCTTTCAAAGTTATATATGGTTAATGTTAAAGTTGTAGGTTAATGTTTGTGGACATAAAGTCTTATATACTCTTGGTTACTAGGAATATATGGTAGGTTGTAATACCCACCAAGGTCCCAGGGCATTATAATATTCTTAAGGCAGTACTCCATTCTTTCACATATGAGGCAGGCAACTTTAGATTGGCATACATAAAATTATCCAATTAATATCTCATTTCTTTTATTTTATTTTTTTTGTTTTTAATTAGATACATGGCAAATTCTTTAATGAAGTGAACTAAATGTAATTAGTATATCTTTAGTTCTAACAAATACATTTACAATGTTACTATTGCAGGTGTATAATTCATTTTCTAACTACTTTAAGACTATTTATACATAACTAAATGCACAACAGAAACCACATTTTGTAGACGAGGTCATTTAAGTCTCACCAAAATGTAAACAACATGACCATGGATCTTTTTTAAGGAGAAAACAAAAGCTGATTCCGAAGCTTGTGGAAATATTTCTAGCTATTTGGTGTGAGTTGGCAAAAAAATAAAAAATACTGATAAGATCTTTACAAATATGCAAGAAATTAGATAAAGATAAATGTTCTTAAGATTTGTGTTGATAAGACACTCGTTGAAAAGCTATATATGTCGACTTTTCCCTTTCCGTTTTATAGTTAGGTTTATCATGTGTGATTACATATTTTGTAAGTGTTATATGAAAAATGGTTAGAAACACACATATGTATATATACATATGTCCACTCAAAGAAGTATGTAACCTTTTGGATGATTATAGAAGGGAACTTATTCATATGTACAGGATTATGCATCTGCATTATGTATGCTTAATAAAATATAACACTATTATTTTGTTTCAAAATATTTTAAATCACAAAGACAATTTAGAAAAGAAAGAAAGATAAAAAAAGGCTAATGGTTCAGTAGATTAAATTTTGTTAATGAAATTGAGATTAGGTCGATAGCTTAAATAATCAAATAATTGGTATAAGAGAAAAGATTCAAAGGAAAATGTGAGCGTTTTTCGAATTTCCAGAGACTGGGATTGCCTATCAATGATGTGGTTGAACTAGAGAAACAACTTGTGGAAGTGGGAGTTTTGTAGTCTTCGGATATTTTTGCTAAAGGTTCTTGTAGTTGTCCTACAGCAGTCACGAAGTCACTATGACGTACTAAAGTTAGAACTGTTAAGTTGAGGGGCAACTTTTGACAATCTCTGAGCTTAAATGTATTATTCTAAAATTTCAGCCCCTAATTATCTTCTTAATGGAGATGTGCAATAAGGAAAGTTATTTGAAAAATTGTGAAGAAAATTTAGCTTTGATAATGGATTGGATGTTGATCTAACTAGGTTATTAGCATGGTTAGCTTTATGGTGCAAGATGAAGTTTTGACGAATATTCTAAGTGCAGATAGAAATGTTATTGATGCCAGCTTTATTGAATAGTTAACTGGGACTTAAGTGCACATCTCCTTTTGTTATGCCAATGTAGATTTCCATGGAAGGCTAAAACTTTAGGATAAATTCCGAATTATGGTGACTAGAATGGAGATGCCTTAGATGATAATAGGTAATGTGAATGAAGTTTAGAGTTATGAGGAGAAAAGTGGTGGCAAGCTAAAGCCCTAACGAGAAATCATAAGCTGCAATGAAATTTTTTTAGATTGTGAGATAATTGATGTTAGATTTCAAGGACAGAAGTACACTTGGTTGAACAAACGTTTTGATGGGGTTTAGGTAAAGGAGAGGCTAGATAGAGGGTTAATAAACTCTACTTAGTTACAAACTTTTTGAAGAATGCAAATTACTAATCTTTCAAACCATGGTTCCAATCCTTTGTTGGTATAGCTTCATTTTGAAGAGAAGAAAGGGTTGTGATTATTCAGATTTGAGCATAGGTGGTTAAATGTTGATGGGTGTTTAGAAAATATTCAACATGCCTGGTAGAAAGAATCTTACCAACCAAATTACCTAGGTCTAATGTGTAAATTGGCTTATTGTAAAAAGTCTTTAATTAGATGGAGTAAGAACACAATTGGAAATCATGTAAAGGAGATTGAGGACTTGCATAAGAAAATGGCCAAGTTGCAACATTGTCATGTTAATGACACTCTAATGGAGGAAGAGATGCTAATGCACACAACTAGCTTTTGCATAGCAACAAGAAGAGCTATTCAAGTATCGGCACTCATGATTTAATTGGCTCCAATACGATGATTGGAACACAATGTTCTTTTATCGCACTACTTTGAATAAAAGAGTAAAAAGATAATGTGTAAAAAATTAAGGACCAAGATGGCTTGTGGTAAGAGAATAAAGAATTTGTTTCCAAGGCTTTCCTGTAATACTTTGCTAATCTTTACACTATTGAACAACCACACATAAGTAATGAAGCTTTGGACCAGATTGGTATTGTTACAAATGAAAAGCAAAATGTTTAGTCAACCAGGCCTTTAGAGGAAGAGGAAGTAAAGGAGGCAGTATTTTAGCTAAGTAGTCTCAAATCACCATGCCTTGATAGATTCAACAGGATTTTTTATCAAAAGCACTAGTGGCTATTAGGTCCTTTCATTTACAAGGTGGTTAAGAATTACTTGCAACAAGATTGTTGCTTACTATTTTTGATGAAACTAACATTGTTGTGATACCAAAAGTTACATGTCTTGAGGAAATTAATCAATTTTAACCAATCAATCTTTGTAATTTTTCATATAAAATTATTTCTGAAGTATTAGCAAATAGGTTACAACTATTATTAGAGAATGTCATATCTCACTTTTAAAGTGCATTTATCCTCGTTTGTCTTATTAAGGATAATGTTATAATGGCTCATAAGGTGTTCTACTTTTTAAAACTGAGTAAAAGAACACATAAATATTTCTGTAAAGTTAAAGTGGATATGGTAAAAATGTATGATAGGATAGAGTGATCCTTTTAGAACATGTGATGCATCAAATGGGGTTTTCTAATTTATGGATACATTGGATCATATCTTGTGTTGCTATAATATCATCCAATTTGTTGGTGAATGAAAAGAGTAAGAAGTATTATGCCCTTTAGAGGTATTAAGCAAGGCGACCCATTGTTACCCTACCTTTTTATCTTGGTTACAAATTGTTTATCATTGCTCATTCAAAATTCTAGTAATTCTAGCTTACTAAAAGGAATAAAGATAAAAAAATTTAGCCCAATGTTAACACTTTCGTTTTTCACTGATGATTCCTCATTCATTTTAGAAGCAAGTACACAATATATTTGTTAGTTAAAAGATATCCTTGATTTGTATTGTCAAGTGTCAAGGCACCTTGTAGATTACCAAAAGAGTTCATTAGTCATCTCTAAGGGCTGCATGGAAGGATTAAAGAGGGAGTGTGCTAATATGATGGGTCTTCCTACTTCTTAAGGAAGATTTAAATGCTAAGCTCTCACCTTTGTTAAGGAAAGAATCATTAGTAAGTTGCAAGGTTGGAAAAAGTAACTTCTCTCAACTAGTGGTAAGGAAGTTTTATTGGAGTTGTTTGCTTTTGCCATTCCTACATATTCTGTAAGCATCTTCTCTTTCCCTTAAAAATGGTGTGGAGAGGTAAATGAACAATTTGCTAGGTTTTGAGGGAGAGACTAATAATGAAACTAAAATACATTGGAAGAATTGGAAAATTTTGTCTAAATCTATAGTTGATGGTAGCCTTAGGTTTCAGGATTTAGAAGCTTTTAATTTATCATTGCTAAGTAAGTTAGCATAGAGTTGCAAAATCTAGAAGCATTTTAGTAAAAGTTTGTGAAAAGCATCTACTTTTCAAGTTGGGATTTCTTGAATACAAAAAGAGGGAATATAGCTTCTTACAGTTGATAAAGTATTGTGCAAGGTAAAGATGCTAAGGACTTGGTTTAGAGGGTAGGAGATGGTAAAACGATTCATATTTGGTGCAACCCTTAAGTGCTTGATATGCCAAGATTCAAGCTACCTTTAAGGGAGTTAGAATTTGAATTGAGAGATTTGAAGGTATGTGATTTGCTAGATTGTGAGCATAGATGTTGGAATTTTGGTTTAGTGGAGCATTATTTAACTAATCAGGAAAAGAAAGCCATTTTGAGCATCATAGTTCTATCTATGCCCTATAAGGACAAACTAATGTGGTCAACAAAAAAATTAGGTACATATACGATCAAAAGTAATTATCATAGAATTGCTGCAACCTCTAACATTCAGATAGCCTTTTTGCTACATCATCTTATGGAAATCGTAGTAACATTTGGAAGATAATCTAGCAATTAAACTATCAACCAAAGCACAAACATTATCTTTTAGATTTAGATCTTCTCCATTTATCTTTCTCTCAATTTACAAATCAATAGTTTAGATTTTTGAAACATTATGTAATATCATCATTTTCCTTATAATCTTAGTAATTGATTACATGTAGAAATATCTCAAAAGGATAAATTGAAAATTTGAGAAAACTAAATGGAAAGGATCCATTTCCTTATCTTTGCGTTTGTGCTATGAAAACTTAGTAACTAACCATAATTTATTTTGAAGGAAAATTATTCCATACCCAAGTTATCCTTTTGGTCATGATATTGAATCACCAAAGCATATTTCATTTTAATGTGAATGGGTGCATGCTACTGTTGTACTTTGAACATATGGATTTATAGGAACTTCTATGTATTTCATCATAAACAGCCAAATTTACGACTTATGGTTCAATCCATTAATAAAGAGTTAGGATATTTTGAAATTATTGTAGGAGTTAGATGATTTGTACAAAATACTATGGTTGCTGGAGTTTCGAATGTTTGTTGCTACCAAACGCACAAACAACTTGAGATAATTCGAATGATAAATGTTGGAGGGCCATAAAGTAGCCATTGACGTATATATACACAAGTTAAATTTTCAATTGCTCTTAGTGGTTTATCATCACACAAAGATTCTACAAAACGGATTCCTTCGAGCACAACTGCAGTCAAAATCAATTGTGATGCAGCTATTAACCAAGAAAATAAGAGTGGAGGATTGGAGATTATCTATAGAAATATTGTTGGATAGTTATTATAAGCAACTGGTCTAGAAGTGAACTCTTCCAACATTGAGTTAAATGAGGCCAATGATGTCTGAGAAGGTTTACGCATTGCTTTTAATAGAAGATGGACTAATGATGAGATTAAATCACATTCACAACAAGTCATAAAGGCTATTAATAATCCTACTGATCTACCATGGAAATCTGTAGGGGTGATTCATGATATCATATGTTTAAAGTCAAATCATGTACTCTTTCTTTTGTTTATCATGAAGTAAACATGTGTGCATATTAGGTTACTACTCAAGCAAAAAATGGGATATGTTGTAGTTTCTAAATTCATAAACCCCCATCTCATCTAGCTAATTTGTTGTCTGTGAACTCTTAATGTGTAATGTTTCAATATTGAATTAATTTCATTGTTGCCAACAACCCATCCCCCCACCCCCTACAAACAAAAAAAGAAAAAAAAAAAAAACCTTAAGGAATTAGCTAATTGCTTGAGGGAAAAGTTAATAATCCATTTTAAGATATAAAATTGAAGGATAATTAATAAAATGATATCACAAAGACACAAAAAGCAATTAAGAAAGCTTCATTTGCTTTAATATATTAGATATAATTTTGAAATACCTATTAACTCAATGCTTACAATTTCTTAGTTCCATTTCATAAGATTGCATTTGTTATAATATTTGCTTAAACCTGCTATATTATTTACTTCTCTTTATTCAAAGTAAAGAATACACTTACTATATGCATACAAAAGAAAAAAAAATAGAAATGCTTCAAATCATATTTGATTGTACCATTAGATTTTAGTATTTTACTGCTTTATTTGTGTTCAACTTAATATTTATATTTTTTAAATTAGTGGATGCTAATGCATGTAAATACCATGGAAAGTAATTTAAAATAATAATTTCATATTAGTATATTAAATCTCTAAAATATGTCATTTTTGAACTATGAAACAAATCATTATGGTTTCCTTTAATGATTTACTTAAGATTCACATAAAAGAGAAAAATGATACATAAGAGAAAAATTAAAGAAAGAGAATTTGCATGTGGCTCCCTACAATTTTTGGTATTCTTATTTTTCCCATATCCCTTCTAAGGAATTGAAAGGAAGAACATTTTCGGAACATATTTCTAATTTTTTTTACAATCATTGTATTTTTCTTTTCTAATATCATCCATATATTAGATTAATAAGGGAAGCTAGTTGAAACAATGAAATTATTATACATATTACAACAATTGTGGGAGAGGGATCAAATCTAATCATACCATTTAAAAAACTAATGTCCATGCTATTAAATTATAATATATCTATATATATCCAATTTTCCTCCTTTAAAAGAAATTTTATTAAAACATATTTCAAAATTGAAGTAACCTAACGAGAACACACATTAATATTTTGTCTATTATGAGGGAAATTGAACAAAAAAATGAGTAGGGAAGAACATAGGGAGTAAATTTTCAAATTTCATTATTTAATCAATGGTAGATTTAGGAGAGGAAAGAAAATGAAAGAAAATAATTTCCTAAACACTATTAATTTTCATTTCCTTCCAAATCGGAGAGAAGGAAAAGAGAGTAAAAAAAAAATTTAGATTTCCAATTCTACCTTTTTCCTTTACCATTATATTACTTTCTTCTTCTTTTTTTTCATTAATGATTACCATTCATTCACTTTCTTCGCTTCATTATCTAAATTCATTGAAAATAATTCTTTCAGTTGTAATTATTTTCTCATACCAAGCAAACTGTGGTATAACAATAAATAAAATAAAATAGTGAAATTATTAATGATTTATTGATATAGTTTTTCTTCTATTGGATAAAAAGTTTTAACTACAGAGCAAATTGTTTCTTATTCTTTTGTTTACATATATTCACAGTAAATATATTATATTGTACAAATACAATCAAATATATGCTTACGCGAAAGATTATGATATGAACAAAACCAAAAAAAAGTTTGTAGATGAGATAGTGTTTTTTTGGGATAAAAAGATGAGATTGCGTTTGATAATAAAGAGATGAATGTAAGAATATTCCTAATAACATTTTACTTTAGCAAAAAAAAAACAAAAAAGAATGTACAAATATTCCTGACATGATATGGTCCTCCTCACGCCTTCTTTTAAAAAATTCTTCCTTCATATTTTATGCAATAATTGAGTTGCATGACTTCCACGTGCTATAAAGTTTCCATGTTGCTTGAAATTACAGTATGAAGTAGCAATAGATGTTCTAACTTTTTATAGTGAATTTTTTAATAAAAAACTAAATGGTAAAAGATGACTTAAAAGTTTTGTAACATTTATAGAGTAAAATAAAGTAAGAATAAAATTATAATTTTTTAAGAAAAAATCTTAAAATATAGTCCTCAACATTTAACCATCACACATTCCGTACACCTACTGTTTTAAAGGCATAGGTATTTACTAATTACAATTTATGCAATATTGGCCTTATGGAGAATTTATGGGCAACTTGAAAAAATATTATTAATATTATTACAAAAAGAGTACCTTAAGCTGAGTGGTTGATAATAAGTAAATGTAACCAATAATTTTGTGATTGAATCAAGTGCGATCTCTTTGTCTATGAATTTTTTATTATTTATTTATTTTTTAACAAGAAAAATCTCAAAATCAAAAAACAATTTTCATCTGTATCATTTCTTTTACATTATACTTGTCTCTCTCATTTTAAAAATTGAAAAACAATAACATACATCAATTGAAAGAGCTAGAATAAGAAACCCAAATTAAATCAATAAAATAAATTTTCAAATTTTCACCCCAACGCATTAATGTTGGATAGACTATCGAATGCATGGATTCTCATCATCTCTTATATAATATATACAAAACCAATTTTGACATCATTGATCAACCAATGATAAAACGATGGAGCATTTATTCTTATTTTGTCCTTCGATCAGGGCTATGTGGTTTCACATTTTGGGCTTAAGAATTAATGACAATGATATAATAAGATGGGATGCATGTTTAGAAAACTGCATAGAGAATTTAAGTAGAGAAAAGGGAGCTGCCAAACTTCTGGTCTCAAAAGTACTAATCTTTTCATGGTTTATTTGGAAGGAGCAATGTCCATGTATATTTAGTATAGATTTGCCAAATCCAATGTCAATATTTAGCAAGATAAAAGCATACTTGGTTGATTATGAGGTTGCAACTACTGGCCATCAAGTTCATATGCAAGTTAACCATCGTCTTATTGCTTATGATAAGTGGATTAGTTCAGATGAGTGGTAGGAGAAAATCAATATGGATGGCTCATAGATCAATAGTTCAAACACAACTAGTGTTGTAGTTACTTCTTGAGACCATATTGTGTGTCTTCTTGCAAAGCTTTCCTTATGTGCTTTCGCAAATGGAGTTGAAGAAGCGAAAGCCATAGTAGCTTTATTGCTAGAGAAGAGAGTTATTGGAAATTGATTCATCTAATGTTTTCACAACCTTCATTTTTCCTTCTTCTTATTGGTTTCTTAGACCTTTCGTAGATGATTTATGTTTTCTACATGCTTGTTTTGATTTAGTTCATCTCTCTTTAGTTAATAGAAAGGTAAATTGTTGTGCTAATTAGGCTATGTCCCAAGGTAGAAAAGGGTTAGAGGCAAGCCTTAGGGGATCTTTATCCCTATCCACTTTGTTGAGCCTACTAATAGCTAGTAGAGTTTTTTTGTGCTTGAATTTTTTTAAACAAGAATAAATGTTTCATTTTGCTAAAAAATAAATAAATAAGAAAACAAATGGGAGTAATTTTATCAAAGACTTATAGATGCATGCAAAATGGTATTAATTATAAATACTAACTGACTCACTGACACAATCAACGATAGCTTGAGAATGTACAACATAGCTAATGGAATGTAATCACATGAAAACACCCACATCCACAATTTGAATGCACTTTTGAATATATAACAATAGTGACTTTTTAAGGGCACTCTCTTAATAGATTTTTTTCTAAAGGATAATTGAAAAAATGACAAAAGACTTTTAGATCAATCAATGTCTAGTTAGGAAGCTTTATGGAAGGAATTATAGTTTCATGTGCTTTTCTTAAGAACAGACAAATGAAAGACATTATGGATTTTTGTGAAATGTTTATCCCCTCAAGATACCTCATGAGAAGATTAGGACACTTTTTTCTCAAATCTATTTTCCTACATTCTTGGAAACAAGATTATTTTTAAATAGAAGAGAAAAATGTTACACATGGACAAAAAAGGAGTACGTATCAACCATATTGGCTAAAGAGTGTAAAATATATAAGTAGTTTTCATATATACAACTTGTAATGAATCTAGAATGTAAACATTAGATAGTAGATGTAACAAAAACAACTTTTTGAGTGAGAAAATAGCAATCCAATTAGAGAAGATAACAAATAAATACAACATAAAGGAGTGGGGAAACCATTTGTTAACCCTACAATAATTGGTGTGTAGCCTTTTTCCTTTGGATTGTAGTAGTAGCATGGCTTTGCTCGAAACAACCAATTTCACATAGCGTTAGCCTCACATATTTGTAGAAAATAACATATTTATGTTAGATCAACGAAAATAAGGGGTTAAACCTAGGGATAAACACAAGACTAAGTGAGACTTGTTAAGATTTTTACTTATACTAAGGGGAATCTTATGAAAAAAAAAAAAAAGAACTTACAAGGAGAGCTAAAAAGAGGCTAATCTTTTGTTAAGGGGACATAGAAGTTCCAGTTGTTAACTTGGGTTATAGAAATTACCTAAGTTAATAAGTAGGACAACTCATCATTGTTAACAATTTAGTGCTCTCGTATATGATCAAAGGAACAAGATTTAACATGTAAGCAAAGACATGAAGAAATCATAGTTATTAATATATTCTTTAGTAGAAATTCTTCAATTTATGTAATAAAAACTACAAGAGACAATAAGAACTAATATATAACTTCACTAATTAGTCTACAACACTAATTTGAGATTACATGGTTCATTATAAACAATTCAAGTTTAGATTGCATAGAAAGATAAGAATCGAATCTTTCCATCTAACACTTACCAACCATACACTACTTCTCATGGTTCATCAATTTCTCAATCCAATATTATTGATACCTTCTTGAAAGGTATCACATTAGACATTCTTAAGTTTTGCAAAGATGATCATTTACAGTGGATCCTTAAGAAAAAGAAATTTTTAAATCTCTATAAAGATTCAAAGGACCAACATCTTTCTATTGCCTCTTTTGCAATGGTTGCAATGGAAGGCTAAGCTTATCAATGGTTTCAATGGGTGAATTGCAATATTCAACTCAACACTCGAGCTAAATTTCTCAATGCTTTAGAGGCACATTTTGGACTACTTATGTATGATGATGTACAAGGAGCATATGAAAATTATTGCAAATATGATCTTTAGTTGAATGCTATATAGAATTTAAGACTTTTTCTCGTAAGATTATTGGTCTTTCTAAAAGTTTTCATTGTCAATTATTTTTGTTATAAGACTAAAACCTTACACTAGAAAAAATAAAAAAATGAAAATTACAAGACCTAATTCTTCAATAGTGGTAGTTTTGTTGCAAGATAACCACCCAGGAACTTATTTTAGTATTAAGATACCATTATAGAAGCAATGAGAAGATGGCATCAATTTCTTTTTCGAGAGCTCATTTTAATCAAGTATGTTTGAGCTTCTATTCAAACTAAACAAACCTACCCTTATTTGAATTGAATAAGGCTAGAAAGAATGCCTGCTAGTATGAACAAATCATAAAAGCTTAAAGAAATCCTTGAACAAATAATTCAAACATAAAGCAATAGGAATGTCTTTCTAAACTCATGAACTATGACTGTGCCATAGTTTATAAAGCAAGAAGTGAACAAGAGGCTAATGCCTTATCAAGACAACATGGTGGTTGAGGGTCTCTATTTTGGATGGTCTTCTCCCTACTTTAGGTTGATTAATACTTTGAAAGTTAAGTATTAGAGTTTGGATGAATTTAAAGCTATTATTTCTAGCCTTAAGGAGGAGAAATTGATCAACTGGTCTCTATTATGGAAGAATGGTTTGCTTTATACATCAAACAAATTATTTATGGTGCCTCAATCATCTCTCATTTCCCATTATTATTAGATTATCGTGTTTCCTAACTATATGTCACTTTAGTTTTTTAAAGACTTTCAAAAAGTCTTTCTTTTAGAAAGATATGTATGTTGTGCTGGAGGATTTTGTTCATAAATGTTAGGTGTATCAACAAGTCAAGTACTTTATTAGATCTTTTACTAGCTCATCGATACTCCCCCACCCCTCCCTCTATACCTAAACACTTTTGGGAAGACATTAGCATCGACTTCATTACTTATCTTCCTAAATCCTAAAATTACGCAGTAATTTCATTTGTTATGGGTTGTTTCTCTAAGAATCGTCACTTGGGAGTACTAAATATACATTCTACAACAACCATGGTGGCCTTATTATTCCTTTTCATGGCCGTCAAGCTACATAGCTATCCCTAATATATAGTTTCAAATAATGATGCTAATTATGGACAAATTTTAAAATGAGTTGTACACTTTAAGTAAGACAATATTGAAAACGAGTAATGCCTATCATCCTCAAAGTGATGGCCAAACTGAGGTGTTAAACATAATCATCCAACAATATTTGAGGTGCTTTATTATGGATTCCCTCATAAATGGGTTCGTTTTCTTCCATGGGCCAAGTTTGATTATAACATTTCTTATCATGAAGAGTCTAAATTAACTCCTTAGGGGGTAGTTTATCATTGATAGCTATACATCTCGAGGTTGAATACATGAGGTGCATGGAATGAGCAATCATACAAGGAGAAAGAGACATGAAAATTCAAATGCAATCAATAGAATATAATGCACTAGCTAATCTACACAACCTAGCATATGTTTGATATGATGCACAAACAAATGTTGGCTTCACTAAGGTTACAGATAAAAAGGAAATGTATCCAATTAACTAGGAAAAGCTAGTTGTTTGCTACTAATAGAGAGGACCCTTAAATACTTAGCTACTAGGGTGACCACTAAATCGGAAAAGACTAAAAGGGTAAATTACAAGTATATTCCTATGATGTACACAAAAGAGGTAAAAATGGAATGTTAGCACAAGAATTCATCAAAGAATTTTTACTAGATCATGCACCTAAGGATGCACATCACTTGTTGGTTTGAAACTCTAACAAAACGTATAAAGAAACACATCCAAATGTCCTCTATTACAAATGGAAGCTCGAGTCTCTTAGTAGCTCAATAGCTAGGTTGGGTAACTTAGCAATCATTAGAGAAGCACATTGGTCAAATTAGTTGACCTAAGCAAGATAAAGCCAGATAAACGGATAAATCAACTGGTGCTAGATTTGGTTGACATTTAATTGAGCTATGTTAAGGGTTAGACCATTTACCTTTCCTTAGTTTGCCAACCTATTCTATAACAGGTAAAAAACTATCTTTGCTATAATTAATGTCTTGTACTCTACTTGAAAGAAGTATAGTTGGCCTTAGACTTCATAGTAATACCCATTCATCATTGCCTCCTAAGCTAGGACATATCAAGTTAAGCCTTGAAGTCCTCTAGCTTAGCTTTAGGTTATAAGTTCAAGGGCTTGATTCCTATCATCTTCCCTAAAGTCAAGAATATTTGACCTTAAATTTGCAATCCTCCCTTCATCTGCTTGCTCTTTTCTAGGCTTTTCTTTCAATTTTTTAGGTTAATGAGGGATCAAGTCTGATACATTAAATGTTGAGTAGGCACCATATTCATTGGGCAATTCGATTTAGCAAGCATTGCAATTGACTTTCTTTAGTACCTTAAATGGTCCATTAGCTTAGGATGATAACTTCCTCTTCTTGAGTTATGGAAACCTTTCCTTGTTGAGGTGAATCTAAACTAGTTCGCCGAAATTAAAATTAACAGTGTACTGACCACGACTACCAATTTGTTTTAGTCTCATTAAACTTAGCAATATGCTTTGTCACTTTCTAGTGTAATTTATGTATTCTTTGAGCTCAATTGACTCTAGACTAGCTTTCTTCGAATGCAACTAAGGCCCTGATCAAGTTGAGTGGAATGGTCAAGTTGAAGCAATAGATGACTTCTAATGGGATATTTTCGATGGTACTCTAAATAGTTTGGTTGTATGCAAACTCCATAGTCGAATGACATAGGTCCTAATCCCTTAGATTCTTTCCCTTCACCCTTTTACAACTCTCACAACTTCCAACCGCCTTATGGACTTCTCGTACCATTCTTAGATAGTAGAAGTTCACCATCAAAAGGTTGTCAGTCTTGGTCTCGCCAAAGTGTTCAGATAAGCCTCAACTATAAGCCTCCTAAACTAATAGCTCTCTAGTGGAACAACTTAGTATACATAACTACTAGCCATTGTATAGGTATTTGTCCTTCAAATAGTATCCTCCAATAGTAAGTTCATCCTTACATTTCTCAACAATAAGACTAAATTGAAGGCCCTATTCATATTACTCAATGATGAGAGAAAGATTAAGTAGCTTCAGTTGAAGGGTGGTGAACGAAGCTTAACAAGTACCTACCACCACATTAGCAGTTCCCTTCTTGTGCTTGATTACATAACAAAAGCCTTTTATGAATTTAAGTAATTTAGCCTAAATTCTCAAGTGCTTATTTTAGCTTCCAAGGAATTTTAGGGACTTGTGTTCTATGTATGTGACAAACTCTCTCGAAAATAAATAATGTTGCCATATAGTTAGAGCTCGAAAGATAGACTAGAGCTCTTTCTCGTACACTAAGTAGTTTAGGGTGGTACCACTTAGTTTCTCACTATGATTAGCTACAAGTTGGTGTTCTTGCAATTAGACGGAATACCGATACCTAAGGCATCACACTCTAGCTGGAAGGGCTTCTCAAAGTCAAGCAATACTAAGGCTAGGGTCTTTCAACTTTTCCTTCATCTCCATAAGACTCTTCTCAACTTATTCATTCTATTAAAATCCATCTCCCTTTTTGGTGAGCTTAGTTAAGGGGTCTGCTATTGTACTGAAGTTTTAGATGAACCACTTATAAAATGAAGTAAGTCCATAGAAAGTTCTCACCTTGATAATACCCTTTATGGTCAACCTTAATACAACTCGGATTCCATCTCCTAAAACAATGTACCCTAAGAAGACAACTTTGTACACTTCTTCAAATTTTCATACAACTTTTTGACACAAAGTATGTTAAAAACAACTCAAAAGTGCTTGATGTGATCGACTAGGTTGGTGCTACACACCAGAATGTCATTAAAGTATATAACCACATACCCTCCAATTAGAGGTCTCATTACATGGTTCATGACTTTCGTAAACATGCTCGATGCATTTGTCAAGCCAAAAAGCATGACTAACCATTCCTAGAAGCTATACCTTATCTTAAAGGCAATCTTCCACTCATCTCCTGACCTTAAGCAAATTTGAAAATAGCCACTCCTAAGATCAATCTCAGAAAAAACTTGGGCATCATGAAGTTGGTCTAACATATCATCAATTCTTAATATGAGGTACTTGTATTTCACAACTATCTAATTAATAGCTCCATGAACCATCCTTCTTAGTAAGGCTATAAGCGAGTAGAGCCAAGTCAAGTTGAGTCAAGCTTCTAAAGACTCAAGCTTAGCTAGTTTAAAAATTATCAGCCTAAATGTAAGTTGAACTTTTTATTGAGCTTACAATTAAGACTTAAGCTTAACTCTTTTAAGTAAATGAGCTTTGCCTTCAAACTCAACTCATTTACTAATCAAGCTCGAGCTGAGTTGAGTTGAGCCAGCCAAGCCTAACCTAAAGCAAGCCAATTTGATGCCTCTTCACAAGTCTAATTATACAAAATAAAAAAATATATAAATAAAAAGATCGACGAATAGTAAACAAGGATTAGATTATATATCATATATTATTTTATAACATATTATATATATATATATTATATTGATATTAACCTTTAGATTGTAATAATATATAGTATATAATATATAATATATGTAATATTTGTAATATATATAAAACTTGTAAGTTTGATCATAAGCCTAAACGAACTAGCTTGCGAACCTAAACTAGAGCTCCAACTCAACTCATCGCATTTACTGATCAAACTCAAGTCAAAGTGAGCTTAAAATGAAATAAGCTTGAGCTACTCAACTCATTTGTAGCCCTACTTCTTAGGTACAAGTAAAGCCAGTACAGTACCTAAGGTTACGTTTTCTCTCACATAACCATGCTCGATTAGCTTGTCCACTTGCCTTTTTAACTTAACTACTTCTTTAGGATTCATCTTATATGCAAGTCAGGTTGGTAGAGAGGCATCATGAGACCCTACAAAAACTGGTAAATAATTTGTAATCAGTCGATTCAAAAACGGCTTATAAAATTTGGGGTGATCATGCATATTATCTGATTGAGCCTGAATTTTATTAAGAACCTGGAAATATTAATAAAAGTAATCCCGTAAGTTTAGATTTAGGAAAATAAATAATTAAATATTAAATTATTAATTTATATATATATTATCCGTTATTTATCGAAAACGCATAAAACAAACTTTAATAATTAATCAAATACTAAACATAAATTATATGTAGTTATATAAATTAATAGGAAACAAAATAAAAAGTTTAGTACATGAGACATACTTTAGAAATTATGAATTATATCAACGTTCTTAGAATTAAGTTAACCTTTATGATTAGGTAATAAATAAAAAAAATGAAAAGAAATAACCATCTAGCTTTAATATTTCAAATTAAGCCTATTTATATACGATTTTGTTAGAATTACTAAGTTTATCAAGTCTAATTATTATACCATAGAGTTCCATAATTTTATATCTAACTTACGACAAAATCTTTTCAAATCAACTTCATAATCTTAATAATTAATATTAATGAGTAAAATTATATATAAGATGTATATGAATAAGTCCCAAATAATTAATAGAACCTATATATATATATATATCATATATTAAAAAAAAAGTGCATTTAAGGTTTTATCTTGGAACGTAAGACTAATGAAAAATTAATTTCGAATAAAACCAAATAGTAATATGAGTCACTCAAAAGTTATAAGAAATAGTCTTTTAAAGTTGAATTACAAAAATAAGTTGAAATATAACCAATATAGATAATAGTGAAAAATTAATCAAGCTAAATGTTAATTAGTCGAGAAATAGAAATTTTAGATCAAATATATAATATAATATTCTACTATTTCTAAAGTATATTATGGAATTTCATAAATAATAAATCATAATAAAATTACCCTCAAAAGGTCACATAAAATCAAACCAACAAAAAAAAAAAATTATATGACAATCAAACCACCTTAGTTAAGGCGGTAAGGAAATGGTGGTCTATAAATGGCCATCATGCCACATTATGGCCACAATGAGAAAAGAATAAGACAATGCGAGAGAGAGAGAGAGAGAGATTTAAGAAGAGGAAAAAAAAAGAAGAAGAAAGAAAGAAAAGGAAAGAGAAAAAAAAAAAAAGAAAGAAGAGGAAGGAAAAAAAAAAGGAAAAGAAAAGTAAAAAGAAAAAGAAAAAAAAGAGACTAGAAGATTTAATTTTTTTGGTGTCCGATATTTCCAAGTAATCTTATTTCCATAGTTATAACTTATAAGTGTTGTTTTCTAATTGTCTTATAAATTTTAATTTAGTATGTAATTTGACATCTTGAAATGTTAGTTGATGATGGGAGCTGGTCTTTACAGTGTTTAGGATGTAGATATATGTACTATGTGTTGGTTAAGTGTCAATGAATAATATGTGGAAATGGGAAGTTAGTGGATAAAAATTATTGGAATAACTTAACAATATTATGACATGAATAATAGGATATAAATCTAGTTAGGAATATAAATTTAAGAAATTATGTGAAAAATATAGGTTATTCTCACATCGAGACCAAATTTATGAGTTAAATTAGGAATAGAGTGTATGGTGTATAGTAGAATATTGACTAGGAGCTAAATAGGAGACTTGGAATACTAAAAAGATAGTTAAATGAATTTCATATATTGGTTCAAGAGGAATTCATAAAGTTTACAAATAAAAAACTATAACCCAAAATTGAATTGGAACCTAATTGAAGAGTTGATTTAGAAATTGAATTAGAAACTAGTTTAAAACTAATTTGGTTATAGGTAATATAAATCTCAAACAAATGATAAAAGTCATAATCTTAAACTAAAACTAATGATATAAAGCTTATATAAATAGGAATATAAATACCAAAATAATATTTATAATATAAGAGCGAGTGGCAACAATCTAACCTTATATCAAATTTAAGTGAGTAAATCAGAGACTTCAAGTAAGTTTAGGATCAATACGTTACTATATTTTGAAGTACCGTTTTATAGTACTTGAAAGCTTGAGATTATATTTAGTTGTATTTGTTAGATAGTTTGACTGTACATATGCTTGTATGTATGTGTTTTTGGATTTGAATGTATGATTTTGGTTTAATGCTTTGAATTGTAATTGTTTGTTTTACATGAAATGATTGAACACCTTAAATCAGATTTAATTAAATATATGACTAGTAAATCTAAAGCAAACATGCATTATAACCCATTAGGGGAAATATTTAGGGCTTTTCAACCAAATACTGACTTCTTCAAAAGAGATAGTACTAGATAATATAAGGGTCCCTTCTTCATCATTAGTTGAATTAAATGATATGAGAGAAGGTCGTAGCAAGCATGGTTGTCAAACTCGAGATTTTACTGTTCATTTGAATACACCATATAAAACTGATAAAATTGTAAACTTATAGAATCGTATAAAAAAGTTCATAACTTCACTAAAAGTTTACACATAAATGATTTTATATCTATTTTAATTAAGAAAAACATTATAAAATCATAAACTCGTAGAAAAGTATTTTCGACTTACGATTTTAATAACCATTGTGGCAAAGGTAAAGGCAATAATTTAAAGGTAGTCACAACAAGAGTGGTGTCTCAATGGCACAAGCCTGAGTTTAGTTGTGAGCTCTTAATATGTGCATTAAACTCCTAAACCCATATTAAAAAGGGTATGATTTCTCTGATCTCATGATGAATCAAAAAACGTTATGTGATGGCATTTGATTGTTTCATTGTATTTAAAAAATTGGTTAATAACCCTATTTGTACTTGATGTGTAGTTTTAAGTCTCCATCTCAACTTACTGAGTAATTGGTTGATCACATTCTTATAGATATAATTATAAGTGCTAACTTAGAAGCCGCATCATAATTACCTTGAAGCTAGCTACTATTGGATCTTGGGAAGTAAGGAAATAAAATGAAAGAATAGATACATTTCTAAAGTTTAGTTCTTAATTTAGAATATCTTATTGTCGAATATAGTATTATCTAAGTAGATTATATTACAAAATCATGTGAACATTAATTGTAATATATATTCTTAATATTTTCATATATAAATGATATTTTAAATTTATAAACGGTTTCCTTTAAAGCGGGTTAGTTGTGGACACTTTGTATAAATCAAATCTAAGATAACAGTTATACAATCAGCTTTTATCTTAGAATGGTTTATATTACAGGGCTGTTACGACTCTACTGCTTCAAGACCTAATAGGCACTAAGCAGAAGATCAATACAAGGCTTGATACCTTAAACTAATAGCAATCCTTTAGGTAAATCTTTAGGAAACAAGTTAAAAAATTCATTTATTTATTTCCTAAACTCTTTTGAGATAGATTATAGGTCCTTAAGTTCCAATAGTCGTCAAATTAATAGGAACATAGGCTCATCGACCTCCTCATCTACTCACAACTCTTTTGAGAAAGTATGAGGTTGTCTTCTTAATAACTTGAGTGAGTTCGGCATGTGATTCACTTACTTGGCTAGAGGTCATATGTTGTAATTTTGGCTTTTGCTCATCCTTAGTAAAGGCATAAGTGGTCTTATCGTCATCGTGTATGACCTTTTGATCAAACAATCAAGGTCTACCTAGGTGTAAATGTGAAGCACCCATTAGAACAACATCACAAACTACTTCATCTCTATATAGATCGCCAATTGAGATTGGCACTATCACTTATTCAATCATGTGCAATGTACCTCAACCATAAAGTTAATGCAATTTGTAAGGTTAAGGATGCTTAGAGTTTGGCAACCCTAACATTTCCATTAGTAATGTACAACAACATTTGTACAACTACATCCATCCATAGTAATAGTGCACAATTGGTCCTTAATTACATTTTGTACAAAATAAATTCTCTCTCTAATCTTCCTTAAAAACCAGCATTATGTGCACTATTCTCCTAAGCACTAAGGTCATGCCTTTACCTTGGTCAGCATAGATACAAGTTTCTTTTTTGAGCTTTACTTTAATCTCTTTGTCACCTTTTTCATCTTCTATGGCTCATCCTCATCATTACTATCCACTTCATCCCCTTTCATAATCATGACATGTTAGTTTATATATTAGGTAGCCATGTACCTAGACCTAAAGTACTTAAAACACTTGATTTCACTAGTTTTGCATCAGGAGGACTGGCTCTTCTCGAATATCATCTCTATAAGGTTATCAACAGGTCGACCCTTCAGTTTGCGCCTTCCTTCAATAGGTTAAGTGACTTCTTCCTTTCTTCTAAAGTCTATTCTTATGAGCCTTCAATACTCTAGCTTACTAGCTCAACTAAATGAAACAAGTCAGCTTGAATACGTTTGGAATGAGGTGTTTCGCCTTTAACTTTTGACTCTCTAAGTGATTTTGATAATATGATCTAAATGTAAATGAATTAAATTTCTTATGCCTCAGTGCATAAAACTATTAGTTTTCCAAATTAATCCTAAGAGTTAAAGCTCCAAAAGGGGAATTGGGAATTTGGCCTCTTCTAGGGAATAGAATCTCTACATTCCAACTCTATGAGAAACCTCATACTTAAGCCTAAAAATGAATCTTGCAGTAGTTTGAGGCTTTAGCTATCTACATTAGCCCTAATCATTACCATCTAAAATTCCTTATCATACTCATCAACAGTTTAATTACTTGGCCTAAACTCTTGTAGCCTCTCGAAGGTGTCCTAAAGATAAGACTCAAGGATAATTCATCCCCTTAATAACCTCTTCATCTCTTCCTAGTTTCTTACACTTCGTTGGCCACCTCTCCTCTTAGCAACAATCAAGTTCTTTCACTACATAGAACCATACCTAAAGGTAGCCAATCGAACCTTTACATCCTTGGCATATTAATGATAGTCAAATACCTTCTCAACTTTCTCCTTTAACTCAAGATACTTGTTTGCATCCTTACTTATAAAGAAGGTTGGGATTTAGATGTTGATGTTAGCAAGACTATGTAGAACTCTGTTACCTCACTCTTTAGCCTTAAAGTATTCCTCTTCATCATGTATTTCCTCTTCTTTCTCCTCAACCACATCTAATACAAGTCTTCATTTAATAGCTCTCTCTTCTACTCTAACATGGGTAATTCAGGCTAGGAGCTTAGGTTGGCTAAGGTAGGCATCACTTCAACCGCGTGCTTATTAAGCTCGAACATCATTTTATCAGCCTTAATAGGTCAACTGTTGTTCTATATGGCCATCAATAAACTTTCCATGAGATTAGTAAGTCAGCCAAGTTTCTCATCAACTAACCTAAGAGTTTATCTCTCCTACTAACTTTAGCCTAACATTAGACTTTCATTGTCCCTCTCTATGGCTCGAACACTAATGTCAAACATGCTTAGCAACCTTTATGGCAACTACCGTTCCTTGATGATACTACCTGTTCGACTAGATTAGAGCCACTCCACAATGACAACACTAATATTAAAAGTCTAAACCTACTTCATAGAGCTCTACTCACAACCAACCTTTGATGCCAGTAACTTTGAACCTCAATACCATAACTACACTCCCTCAATAGCTACTCCAATGCCCCAATAAACCAATAACCACCCTTACATAGTATTAAACCCACAAATTTTGTTTTCAAGTATAAAAAACAGGGGAGAATAGAATACTACTTAGGAGCAACTCATTAGCTTTAAGCTCCACAAACCCAATATTGTCTACTACTTAGTAACTCAAAGCAACCGCCATCAATAATTTGACTCACTCATAACTTATGTACTTTAACTCCAACATACCCATGATACAACACAATTTCCCACACATACTGCAATAACTATGGAAAGAATATGACAATTACTAATTAGTAACATTCAAGACTTCACTAAACCTTATACATTCCCTTATTAGAATAGTGCTCTAATACCAACGAAGCTAATAAATCTCGAGTCCAACACACAAGGCGCATAAAATGAGCAATCAAATGAGGATCAAAAGACTAACAAATCTAAATGCAATCAACTAGATATGACATACCAGCTAATCCATACAGCCTAACACGCATTTAATATGGTGTGCAAACAAATGCAAAGTTTACTCACCATTGACTCTTACTAAAGGAGTTAGATAAGAGTTGAGGAGAGAATGAAATACTCACCAAGGAAACTTATTTGATTAATAAAAAAGAGCTAGTTGTCTACTAATTATAAAGAGGAGCCTTATATACTTGGTTATTAAGGCTTCAACTAAAAAGGAAAAGACTAGAACGGTAATTACAAGTATATCTTAGGATGTACACAAAAGAGGTAAAAATGGAACGTTAGTACAAGAATTTGTCATAGAATTGTTATGGGATCATGTACCTAAGGATGCATATCACTTGCTAGTTGGAAACTACAACAAAAGGCGTAAAGAAGCATGTTCGGCAATCCTTTAGTGCAAATGGAAGCTCGAGTCTCTTAGGATCTTGGTAACTAGGTTGGACAACTCGACAATCATTGGAGAAATACATTGGTCAAATTAATTGACTTGAGTAGGATCAAGTCAAGGTAAGGGATAATTCAGTTCGTGTTACATTTGCTTGGCATTTGTTTTGGCTATATCAAGGGTCGAACCATCTACCTTTCTCCGATTTACTAACCTATTCTTTAATAGGTCAAGAGCTATCCTAGTTGCTATTAATGTCTTGTACTCTACTTAAAAGAAGTGTAGTTAGCCTTAGACTAGATAGTGATACTCATCCCTTATTGGCTCTTAGGTTAAGATACATCTAGTTAAGCCTTGAAGTCTTCTAGCTCAGCTTCAAGTTATAGGTCCTTAGGCTTAATTCCTATCAAATAGTCTCTTAATTTTATATCTTATGTGTATGATGACTCTAAGGTTAGTGCATAGTTGATATAGAGTTACTAGAAAGTAAAGAAATTTAGAAACAAGTTTGTATTAATTTACAAAAAGCTCAAGCAAGGATGAAATATTTTTCAAACCAATATCAATATGATGTCAAGCTTGAACTTGGAGACTTACTTTTTGTCAAGTTATAACCTTACAAACAATTTTTTGTCTCATAGAGCAAGAAACATAAGCTTTATCAGAGATTATGGTCCTTTTATGATTACTAAAAAGGTAGGGCAAACTGCTTATGAATTGGATCTACTAGTTTATGCAAAAATCCATAATGTCTTTTATGTGTCTATTGCTAGAAAAGTACATAGAACTGCATTCCTTCCTCAGAGCTTCCTAAAGAGGCCATCAACAGTTAACTTTTATTGATTACTCCTTAAACAATTGACCCTTAAGTTACTAATAGACATAAGGTGCCTATTAAGCAAGTTTTAGTGTGATGGGGTTATTTAAAGATTCCTCATAGGAAGTTGAGACACTTTTTTCTCATATCCATTTTTCCTATAACCTTAGGGAAAGGTTATTTTCCAAGTGGAGGGAGAAAAATGTTACATATGGATAGAAAAGGAGTACATGATGCACCTTATTAACATAAAAAGTATGAAATATACAAGTAGTTTTCATGAATACAATATATATCAAATCTAGAATAAGAACATTAGATAGTAGATGTAATAGAAAACAACCTATAATCGCTTTTGAGTAGGAAAATAGCAATCCAAAAAGAGAAGACAACAAATAAATACAGCATAAAGGAGAGAGAGGTAACCTAATAAAGAGAGACATAAAGATGTAAATGTTTTGTTAACAAATAAATATAGCATAAAGGATAGAGAGGTAACCCAATAAGGAGAGGCATAAAGATGTAAATGTTTTGTTAAGAGGGACTATAGAGGGTTGCTAACTTACGTTAGAGAATTACCTAAGTTAATAAGTAGGCTAGGTTGTAGTGACTAGCAAAGTGCAAGTATTCGCTTTATGATACTCCAATCTAACCATTGTGAGTAAGATAGTTATACTCTTTACTTTACTTTTTTTTTTTTTTTTTGTTGCAAAGATTGTTATACCTTAATATGAGCATTAGTTGACACCTAGGAGTAGACCTTTTTTCACTAGTAAGAGCCTTATTAATAAAAATAATTCCCTAAAAATGGTAGCCACCAAAGTTGTCGTCATGAGACCCAAATGGCAACTTTGTTTACTAAAGGATGTTATCTAACAAACTTAGTTCATCGCTTAGTTTCCTACTTATGTTTACCAAATTCTCACTCATTAATGAATTTAATTCGTCATTAAGCATAATTATATTTTTATATATTTTCCACACTCTTATAAAATTTTATATGCAAATTATGTGCCATTTGGATTTTTTTAGAAATTAATAAAATTTCATTATTAATTAAAATAATTTAAATCATTTAAATAATTTATAATAACATTATATAGACAATATAAAAGAAATTAATATTATCTAAAATGTTTAATGTTTATTATAATTTAAAAATTTCTATAAGATGAGCTACCTCAATTTGAGTTTTTGAAGTTTGAAATCTCTTAACAAGTATAGTGTAATTTAACAATTACCACAACAATACTAAGAAAAACTAGAAAATAGCACTATCTAAAAAACATTAAAAAATGCATTAATAGTGTAATATATTACACTGGGAAAAGTATTACTAAAAGAGTAATATATTACATTAGCAAAAAAAAATTAATAACATTGGAAAAAATTACACCAAAAATATAATATATTATATTAAACAAATCCATAAAAATTACATTGACAACAATTTTATAAAAATATAAAAAATAAAAATATCTTAATTATGGTTGTCTTCTATTTAGTCGTCTTCTTCAGTTATTAAGGAGACAAATAAAAGGCAAAGAACAACATGAGATTATAACATATAAGGAGAAATCTTTAGGGAAAATCTAAAGAAACTCACCTCTAGTCATTTGACTTGTAGATCCAAAGAAAAATAAAGTTATATTCCTAACCTTTACTCATTTGAGCAATAGATTCAATTATTAGGCAAGATTTGTGAGAAACAAGTTATTTAAGAGATAAAGAGGCATTCAATAAGAGAGAGAACAAGATGGTGAGAGAAGCAAGATGGTTGGAAGAGAAAAACAACCTAAAGGATGAGAGAGAGACTTAGGTAGAGAGAGAACCAAGAGGATGAGATGAAAGAGTGGGAGTAGAAGTATAGGTGTGCAAATGGGTTTTGACTTAGGAGCCAGCTCGTTTAACCCTTTTTAATATAAGTTAGTGCAAAGTTTTTCAACCCATTTAAAAATCGAGCCATTTTGGCCAAGCCCATTTAAATTGTGGGTTCAAATGGGTTAAGCTATGATGGGTCAAGTTAACTTGCTTTTTTTTCAAAAAGAAAAAAAAAAACAAAATCATATGCAAGATGTAGATGTAGATGTTCTAAGTTAATGGTTAGTCTCGTTCTTTAATCCAATCACAACTCACAGCGTATATGCAAATGCATATATACGAGTGATTGAGATAAATTACAAATGCATATCTATTAACTAATAATAAATTAATGTTATAAAATACAAACCCTAGGCCCTACATTGTCAATCGAGAAATTAAATGGAAATGTGGAATCTTTTACCTTGTAGTGGATATTAAACTATTAAGTTGAGCACATTCAGCTTACGACTTATGTAATGACTAATGAGGAAAAGAATCAATTCCTTTACATGAAATATCCAATAGTTATAAATTATAAATATTTATTAATGTCATTAAAAGATTATGGGTTGGCCTTGTTTAACTCGTGAGTTAGAGTAAGCTAGATAGGTTGAACAAAATTTTAGCTCATTTATAAAGTGGGATAGAATTAATTGGCCCTTTTAATCCATGAGCCAAAGTGGACCTAACTAAATTAATTCGTTTAACCCACTTGCATACCTTTAAACAGAAGACAATAACAGATATTCGATAGGTAAGAGGTTGAGAGAGACACATATCATAATGAAGGTTTTCTTTTGTTTCTTTCGAAAAAAAAAAAGAATAATGAGAGAAGGAGGGGAAGGAAAGAGGCCAAGTGAGAATAATTATGGAAGAGAGAGAGATGGAAATAGTTAATGAGAGATGGAGAGAGAGAGTGATTAATAAAATTATAATGTAACATTTTACATATAAGAGAGAACTATAAGTGAGAGGTTGAGAGAGAGGTACATTAAGGTGAGGGTTTTCTTTTCTTTTGTTTCTTCTGAAAAATAAAAAATAAGAAAAAAGGAATAATGGGAGAAGGAAGGGAAGGAGAGAAGCCAAGTGAGAATAATTACAGAAGAGAGAGAAATGGAAATAGTAAATGAGAGATGGAGAGAGAGTGAGTGATAAAATTATATTGTAATATAAAAGTTATTTTTTTAGTTACTAAAACTGTACATTGTTTTAATACATAATCAACTACTTTTTTTATTTAATAAAGGTTGTGCATTTTTTGAATTTTTTTTTTTTGTGTAGCCTTATATTTCTTTATTATTCACTATTTAAATATGCATATTAGATTTGCAATTATTATTTTCTTGAAAATTTTACATATAATTCCTAACTAAGCTTTTATCAAAGGTATGTTTTATTTAATATATTTACTATGCCTGATTAATTGACATAATTTTTTTCACTTTTTTTAACATTAATCACATTGGCATACTTGAATTATATATATTTACATTTTGACAAAAAAGAAATTATATATTTACAAACTTAATATAAATCAATATTGTAGATAATAATAATAACCACCTAATTATGCACCTTACATGTGCACATATTAAATAGTTTATGTCATAGATATTATCAAAATCAATTATAAATCTAAGTTAATCAAACTATTTAATTTACATGTATATAAAGAATATATGCTCAATACTTTAAAGTTAAAACTAGCAAACATAACACCCACGTAGGCTATGTGTGTGCATATCCAATTACATCATATTCATGAAGATTAATTGTAAGACATTTGCACTGTTATTATATGTGGGAGTAATGAGTAGAATATATGGAAATAGAGTTTACTGTGATAGTCATCGAAAAATATTAACTTTTTAATTTGTGTGTGCATATTTGCTTTCTAAAAAAAAAAAGGTAACTGATAAATATGTCTTCCTTTAATTATAGAAAATTCTATGAATCCTTTTTAATTTCATATGAAAAAATTCCATCCATAATAAAATATAGTTATTTTAAATACAACATAATATGTCCATGAAGACTATCTTAATGTGACTATGTAGAAGATTTCTCTAATTGTTCAATTTAGAGACTATCTTAAGTGGTTGTTCCACTCTAAATTGTTCAATTATAATTGGCAATTGTTAATTATTAAAACATATGAATATTGGAAATACAATTGGAAACTATCATTTTGGTAGAAGATTTTTAGGTTAGATATCATTTTTAAAATTGAAAAGAGTAATTGCCCTTTTCTCTTTCACTTTTATCATATCATAATCTTTTTATACTTATTTAGCTAATGTATGAAATAGATGGGATGAAATTATGCTATCCTTAATTTCCTATCACTTTCCTATCTCAATCTATAAAATACTGCTACGTATCATAATAAATTCCTAAGCAAACACTATTTTCCCTCCATCCAATTCTTTCCATTTGTCGCATACGTTTCCATCCATGACATTGCGACATATCATAGGAAATAATTAAACAAACAAATTCATAAATATTGGAAGGAATCTCAATAGCTTGTGTTCTCTAGAATTCGAAAAAAGAATCAAGATAAAAAAATCATAAGTACTCCATTCTTTAAATATGAAAGTAATAATTAAATAAACAGATTAATAAAAATTGGATATCCTGTAGGCTAATTTCTTCTCTCTTCGCTTATTATATGATTTTCCTTTTCTCTGTGGTCACTAACATCATTGACCCCACAAACTTGTCAAAAACAAAACTAGAAATTTCTGAACACGCAATAAGCTATTCAATTTTCATCCAAGACTAATATCTTGAAGCGACATGAGGAAAAAAATAATCAATTTATTGTCATTCAATTTCATCAAAATCCTTACTTTTCATACACCAAGTAATATTTTATATCAACTTTTATTCTTCTTTTATCTAATATTTTAATTGTTAAATTTACATTATCCAATATAATTATCATGTTAATATATCTTTATGTTCATACATCAAGAAGTGATTCTATTAATATTATATCATCTTTTGTTATTCTTTTATCTAATATTTTGGATAAACATAGTATTTTTACACTCATATGTAAAAAAATAATAATAATAATCACAATTTATGACTCAATTGAAAAATATGAATAAAACTTGGGCATTGCAATATATTTATTTGAATGAAAACATGATTAACAAGTGTAATTGAAAAATGTAAACTAACTTCAGTTTTTTAAGGGTAGTGTAATTGGCAAGTTGTTATTTAATTTCTTAATTGTGATATAATGTGTTATATGATCTTTTAAAGGATATGTTTTACTTCAATGTAAAATCTTTGTTTTGTGCTAGGAAGAAAATTAAGAATTCAAGTTATTATCTTTTTTTTTATTTATTAATGTTTATATAAATATATACATATATATATATAATTTTCAAGTTCATGGAAACCAAAAACAATATTCTTTCTAATGAGAAGCCAACATGTAGAAAACTTAGTTTTCTAGAAGAATTTGAAGAGGATGATGATTGTTGATAGTAGAATTTTGTTCACTCATTCACTCGGCTGCCGATAAGCCGAGTAACTTCATTCCCAATTAATGCCGAGTAACATCGATCTGTATCTTGTTTAAACTCAAGGGTAATGGTGTGAGCAGTTATCACTTAACATGCTACGTTTCAAAAATGTGCTCGATCAAGAGGCCTCCACATGTCCCAATAATCATTCCCATAACTACTACGTTAGACATGACATTCACCTATAAACACAGGAAAGAAATACTATAAGAGATATCTGATAACTCTCAACTATTTACTAAGTCTTTCTCAAAATTCACTTATTGACTTAGGTATCAAAGTGGCCACATCGGACTGACCCTAATACTAAAAGCTTTTTCTTACTTTGCAAGACAATAGTTCAAACCCAAAATCACCTAACAACATTTAGCACAATCTATTTTTTCTAAACTTAACCAGATGGCTAAGGCTTGATTAACAAAGAGTATAGGTGTTGGTACTTCATCCCACCACCTTGAGGGGGGAAGTAGGCAAATTGACGAGCAACATCTAGTTAAGTTAAAGCAACTCTACCTTAACTTGGCATAAAGAAAATTAAGGGTTGAGCAAAATACTTGAAGAGATTCTAAATATTCTCTATAGTAATATCCACCCAAATCAAAACAAAGAGCATGGTAATAACAATGTCAAGAATAATGACGATTCAATTTATTCACCTAAATTGTCGAAAAAGCAAGCCAAAGTCACTATAGGGTTTTCGGCTCCTATGCTTAAGAAAGTTGATAAAGGCAAGCAACTACAGTAGGCACACCATACTAAACCTTCTCATGTTAGCACTCTTGCTACAACATGTAAGTAGTTTTAAATTAAAAAAAGCCCTTTCATTCTTAAGATTTTGAAGGAGAACATACCATGGCACATCAAGTTGACATTATTTCAAACCTATGATGGGACATAAGATCCTAAAGATCATTTGGAGTACTACCACACTTTGGCCAAGTTGCATAACTTAAGTGAAGTTGTAGCTTGCTAAGCTTTTCCCTTGACATTTAGGAATGTGGCAAGTACATGGTTTAAACACCTGAAGCCAAACACTATTTTATGTTTCAAAAAACTAGCAGAAGTGTTCTTTCAATACTTCCTTGCCAGTAAGCTCCCCATTAGGGACTCTTCAGTCCTTAACACAATAAAGCAATGATCAGATGAATCTATTAGGGAATATCTAGCTAGGTTTATGATTGAGATTGTCCAAATTCTAGAATTAGACATGATGTAGCCCTTAAAGCTGTTATTGATGGAGTGAAGCCCCACTAAGACTTTTTCAAGTCTCTCGCCATGAATAAGCTAAGAACTTTTGCCGAGTTCAAAGCCAAAGCCACGTCCTACATTTGATAAGAGGATAATATAAAGGCTCGATGAGAGGCTAATCAAAATAGAAGAGATAGGAAAAATGATAAGAAGAGGAGTGCAAAGGATCGACTCAGGATAGATGGCGATCAAAGTCCTAATTCCCAGAGAAAGAGACCTTGAATTCCATCATAGTCATCCTATACGCTAACCAATTGTCCAATTTCAAACATATTAATAGAGGTACGTAGCTAAAGAGGCATGTTGTAGTAACTATAGAGGATGAGAGGAAACCTCTCTAGGTAAAATTCCAATAAATACTTCGATTTTCATCGTGACAAAAGTCATTACATAAATGAATGCATCCAACTTAAAAATGAAATTGAGGATGCAATTCAATGAGAGCATTTGCACAAGTTTATAGTGCAAGATGCTGAGAATATCAAGCGACTATCTCAGATGAGACATGAAGACCAGGAGAATGTTACTCAACCAGCTAATACTGCAAGAGATGCAAGAGACGGGAATACCAATAGAGTACCTAATGAGATAATCAACACTATTATCGACAGACCTTCTGCTATATGGTAGTCAAGCCCTTTGAGTCTAACTAATGCCATAAATTATGTTTGTAATAACTAAGACAAAAAAGTCAAGATCGACAATACGATTTCTTTCACAAAGGAAGATTTTGAAGGCATCCAAAGGCCGCATGATGATACACTAGTAATTAATGCAAGAATAGCTAATTTCGAGGTCAAGAAAATTCTCATTGATACTAGAAGTTCAGTATACATTATTTTCTAACACGCTTTTGATCAAATGAGACCAAAGATCAAAGCACAATTGAGATCTTACAATTATGATTTATATACCTTTAACAATCAACCCGTTTGGGTAACTGAAGTAATCTCTCTACCAATCCATATTGAGGATGATGAGCATGTAATAGAAGACAAAGTGGACTTCTTCGTTGTCAAATGTTGGTCCCCTTACAACATGATCATGAGATGGCCGTGTCAACACTTATTCGGCATCATCCCTTCTACTATTCATCTTAAAGCCAAATTCCTCATTCCTACAAGAGTCGATGTATTCAAAGGGGATCAACAGTTGACGAGGTCTTTGTACATGAGGGCCTTGAGTGTGAAGAAATTTTTTAAGTGGAAACTTGTCTAGAAGAAAAGTTATTTGGCACAGACAATGTCGAAAATGAAACAGAAGAAATTTCTTTAGGATATGACCTTAGAAAAATAACCAAAATAAGGAAACCCTTGCCGATACATATTCGTCAAAGTTTGATAAACTTCTTACAAGATAATGTCGATGTATTTGTATGATCCCCTTTCGACATGCCAAGTATCCTTAGAGATGTTATGGTATATAAGCTCCAGATTGATCCAAGTGTCAAAGTAATTCAACAATAGAAAAGGCATTTTTCTCCAAGAGGAAAGCATCCATAGAAGAAGAAGTTCAGAAACTCTTGAAGGTAAGATTTATTCTGGAAGAGCTTTATTTAACTTAGCTAGCCAATTGTGTGCTAGTTAAGAAATCTAACAGCAAATAGCACATATGCATAGACTTCACATATAGAAAACCATGACCAAGAAGTGACAAAGCTAGTCATTGAATGGGTCCAAGCTTACCAAAAGGCATGACAATCCATTCTTAAAGTTCGTGTTAAGTCTTGAACGTAGTTTTCCACTCATCTCTTAGCCTTATGCAAATTTGATTGTAGCTAGACTTAAGATCAATTTTGCTAAAAATATTAGCTCCACTCAATTCATCCAACATATCTTCTAACCTTGAGATAGGATACTTATACTTAAATGTAATCATGTTCATGGCTCAGCTGTTTACACATATCTACCAAGTTCCATCCTTTTTCGTCACTAAAAGCTCCAGTATAGCACAAGGGCTGAAACTTTCCTTAACATATGCTCTCTCTAGTAATTCATTGACTTGACATTGAAGCTTAGAAACCTATTCAAAACTCATTTGATAGCAAGGCCTATTCGATAGCACAGTGTTGGGTACTAACTCAATACAATGTTCTATGCCTTAAGTTAGGGGTAACCCCATAGGTAACTATTCTAGGAATAGATCGGTATATTCATCCAGCAACTCTTTTATTTTCTAGGATAGTTCATCCTACTCCTTCATCTCCAATAGGCACTTGACCAAAGTGAAGGTTATCTCATCAGTGTTGATGACCTTTCAAAGCTTGAATCTACTCATCATCAGAGTCTTCTTTGATTTACGAGCAAGTTTTGTTTGCAATTTATTAACTTCTCTCAATAGCATCAGGTTTAATGTAATCTTCTAGCCATCCTTTTCAAACACATACGTGTTCTTATATCCGTCATAGATAACTCCTTTATCAAATAGCCATGGTTAGCTAAGTAACACGTACGAGGTGCACATAAGCAACACATTGCAAAGAATCTCGTTGGAGTAGTTTCCAATTGTGATCAACAGCAATACTTGTAGGGTGACATGTAATGCTCTCTTATCACTTAGTTAATGTAACTTGTATGGCTTCAAGTGTGCAATGGTCGGCAACTTTAACTGCAAGACCATTTTAGCTGATGCCACATTGGTGCAACCACCACTATCCACAATTAATGCTTGCCCCTAGTCATTCACCTTACAAGTGGTATGAAACAAATTCTCCCTCTACTCCTCCTTTCATGAAGGTTCTAAGTTCATAGCACATTAGACAACTAGGACCAACTGATCCAAGCCCTTGGCAAATACATCCTCTCTAAAAATTTCTTTCTCAACCATTTCTTTCTCAGCTGTACTCTCCTCCTCCTCAAGTTCCTCATCAATAATCTCTACTTCCAGCTTTAGGACGTCTCCCTTGATGACCATTATCCTTTGGTTTAGGCATTAAGTAGCCATATGTCTGAACCCTTGGCACTTGAAGCACTTAATCTGGCTCATCTTCCTATCAGATCCTTGCCCTCTCTCATAAGTTCAAGTTGACCTTTCTACTCGGCTCAAACATCCACCTTTCAGATCGGCTTGATACTTAACTAAGCTCGGTGACTTCCTTACCCTGGTTAGCTAGTTTGCATTTTGATTGGCACTCGACTTCTTTTCTACCTCTCTACTCGTTGAGCTATTCAAATGGCTTCGTCTATGGTTGTGAATCATTGGAGTTATACAATGTCCCGAATATCACTTCTCAATCCCATGATGAACTTAGAGATTGTCCGTACTGAGGGTTCCTCCACTTCACATCGAATCATGAGCATTTAGAATTCCTGTACATGTTCGTCAACAGTTCGGCCTCTTTGTGTCAACTGCTAAAGTTGAGTGAAAGTATCTTGTAGGTAAGTTTCCAAAATAAATCTATTTCTCAATATTCTTTTCATTTCAAGCTATGTGTTAATCTCTTGGTAACCTAGTTGCTTCCTCATAGCTTAGAAATCCTTCCACCACATAGCGGCATATCGAAAGAACTCAACAACAGCAGTTCTCACTTTCTCATAATCCTCATACTAATAATAGTCAAAAACCCATTCCACTTTCTCTTCTTATTCCAAATATTCATCAGTATTCCCAAATCCATTGAAGCTCGGAATCCGATACTTTACATGGTCAGATGCTCTAGGGACTCGATTTCATTCCTCTTCAAAATACTCTTCCTTGTCTTCTTCATCTAGTTCCCTCAAATCTATCCTTTATCTTACTTGTCCACCTACTCCTCCACCTCAAATTAGTTGAGCTAAATTCTGACCTCTAATAGGTTTAACAACTTATGGGGTGTTTTACATGGCCTTAATGTTACACTCCAAAGTCATAGAGTTACAATATTTGTATTGTATAAATCAATCTATGATAGTAACTAACCTCACGGTCCCTATTATAGATTTAATCTACACAAGGCATCCACATCTTCTCACTTTGAAGTAAACAATTCAATTAAAGTTTAATCTAAAATTTACATGAAAGTTAGAAATATCATCCATATATATATAATTACAACCATATTATCTCAAAATCCCAGGAAATTACACATACTATAGCTGTCGCTAACTTACACCTCACACCTTAGTTCATATACCTAAAGTATTTTCAAGTTATTAAACAGACTCAATTGTATAGCCATTTGATCCTCACTCCCCATAGCTTCGAAAGAGAACTGACCTCAGGATAGTTGTAACATGGCATATTAGTCAGAAGTCAGAACTTGCAAAAGAAACTATAAGGGTATGAGTAACCATAGCCTAGTAAGTTAAATTAGAGACTTATGAAAGTATATCAAGCAAAAATAAGGTTATTAAATAATTAATTATATGCAAATGCAACAAGTAAGTGTCATCACACAACATGATCCGATTTGTTATGAAATCAAAGTAATTTCATCTACTCTAATTTAGGTTGATGAGTTTCCGTTAATGCAACAGGTCACAACCAAACCCAAGTTTGTGCAATAGAGACACAACTCCCCACCCTCCAAGACTATCCTTCAAACCAATGCCTTCATCCTTACCATGACCTCCTCTTTTATCACTTAGTTCGGCTAAAGATAAGGAAAAGACCATTATACTATCCAACACTATCTTTTTTTAAGGTATCAGTGTTGGTGTTTGGTTGGAGAATCCTAATGATCCCCTAAAGGGTTACAATGCATATCAAATTAAGGTATTTAGGTTGGTTATGGTTAGGTACGATTTAAGGTGATCGAACAATTTCACCCCAATCGATATACATCAATCACCAAATACAATATCAAATTTAGTACGAAAGCACATGCGTACATAACTATTTACAAATAGAATTAAATACAATCTTAAGTCTCCAAGTACTCTAAAAGAGTACTCCAAAATATGACAAAATATTAAACCTAACTTACCTGGAATCTTAAGTCGCTCACTCAACCAATCGCAAGTCGACTTGTCTTAATATGTCCTATAATATAAATACGTTTTTTTAGTAGTTATATCTTGATAATATATTCATATACTCTAGGTCATGATTTAACTCAACTTTTTATATATACCTATTATTCATTACTAATTCATCCTAGGTTAGTTTAGGATTCGGTTTCCAAATTCGATTCCACCTCAAGTTCTAAAGTAGTTCCAGTTATGAGTAATCCTAAAAATACGTTCCAAACCCTAATGCGAAATTAATCATATCAGGCTCAAGTATCCTAAATATCACATTTAGTATTAAATCAGTATTCTAACCCACTCGATACACTTAAATCCTCATTAGTGTATTGAATTTACTCCCGATTTGAGAAATTTTTACATGTTTCCTATAATTACCAAAATTTAAGTTTTGTATAAGATTTAATTGTATTAATATTATTATTATATTATCAATTTTAACCTATTATTTTTTATTTATTGTAATCCTAACTTCACATATTCTTATAATTACATAATTATAATTCACATAATAATTACATTTAATACTCTAAGTGCTATGATTATGTTATCACATTAGAGATTAATATCCTTAAACATCTAATTACACACTAAATCAGTAATTGATCATTTAATTACCTAATTAGTTCAAAATTACTCATTTTATTCATCATTTTAGGGCTAAAAAATTACTTAAAATTTTCAAAAATTAATTTCTAAAAAAGGAATTCATGATACTATTCTATATCACCTAAGTAATCTACACAAAAATTTTGAATCCAAAACTATACTTATAAGCTTATTTATTTCTAGATCAAAACATGCTTGGTTTTACTCGATTTCTTAAGTACTCTATATTTATAGATGTAATTAAACCTAATTAATATTTTTCCCTAAATCTATATATAATAAAACATCAAACTAACAAAATTCATAATTTTTTTGGTACAATTAATAATTTTAATAAATTATATAAAATCGACTAAAAATTTTAGACTCACTTATCTCTTAAATTTTCGGCCACCAATGACAATCTAGGTTGTGTCAGCTAGTCTTGGTGGTAGGTTTAGAGTATGGTGGTGGTAGTGGTTCGGTTCTAGGTAGTGGTGGTTTGTGGGTTCAAAATAATTACTTTTACTGTATAGAATTTTTGCAATTTTTTGTAAAACCCTAATTCTCCCTCAATTTCAATGTTGTCCAATTTTCTAAGATTGCAAACTGGCCAAATTAGCTTCTGGTGAGATTTGGCTATTTATAAAGCTCTTGTGAATTTTTGGTGCATTAATTAAACTAGATATTTGCTTTATATACTTCTAATTTACCTTTCTAAATGGATGAATTTAATTAGCTAATTTTTTTCTTTCTTTCCTTAATTGCCATAACCCAAATCTGGATCATTCCCCTCTTCTTCCATTTTTTTTTTTCTAATTTTCCTTCATTTTTTTATAATTTTCTTTAATTATTTAGTAATTTTCAAGCATTTTAGGTAATTTTGCATATTTTTGCTTACATATAAATACATATAGAGTATAAGTAAATACTCCTAAATATTAATGTTATTCTATGATTTTTAGTGTACATATAATTCATCTCTAGTGATTCATTAGTTATCAGAATGCATTTCACGCATTTCTGATAAATAATAAGTAATATATTTAAAATTTGAAAGTTTTATATTCTATCATTTTATTATTTATTTTGCTAAATTCAAACTTACGAGGTCACTTTTACTAATATTTCTAGCTTTGTTTTATAATTTAAGGTCAATCGAATCCTTTAGCCGATTCCCCTAACCTTTACATATTAAGTTCGATCTTATAGTTACAAAGCTTATATTTAAGGCTTATACTCAATTGGTCGGCAAGCCAATGCCAACACATGAACAGCTCAGGTCAAATCTACCAAGAGGTTAGCCACCTCATCAAGTCTCTTATCAGTATTCCTAAGAGTTCCTTAAGATTGTCGTCCATAGTGAACAACTCTACTATTGTCACCTCCAGCTCCAATGTTTACACTTAGGTCAATCATTTTCCCCATAAATTTAGAGCTCAAACTCTTCAAATAGTTGAAATAACAAACATTTCCACAAAGCAAAAAAAGAACAGCTAACAAACATAGCAATCAAACAAACACAGTAACTTACTTTGTTTCATCCATGTAAAACAAAGTATAAACAAAACTTTAAACACAACTACAACTCAAAAAAAAAAAAAAAAAAAAAAACCTTTACTCTGATACCAAGATGTTACAAACCATAATTGAGAACAAATAAAGCCGATCGTTGAATGGGTTCAAACTTGTCAAAAACTCAAAAAGGAACCAATGGGAAATATCTGAAAGATCAAATGCAAATGAAAAGTAAGCAAAAACCCACAAACAACTTCGATGGATATAATGCACCAATGGAACTTTCGAGGACTCACGACACAACTCGATATGATACACGAGATAGTCTGGTGAGGTTACTCGCCACCTAGCCTTGTTTAAAGGTTAGGATAAAAGTAAAATAAGTGTAAATAAAGTAGTGTTTACGAAAGACAAATGTCTAATGTGTTAGTGCTTAATCTCCCCTTACAACTACAAGTATAGGAGGTATTTATACCCAAGAACTTAGGATAACATGACTAAGAAGGAAAAGACAAAAAAGGGTATTACCTTAAAGAAGCAATATACAAGAATACAAAAAGGTAAAAATGAATATTAAAAAAAAGTAATAATTAGTGTGGTAGATTCTACACCTAGATTTGTACACATGGTGGTGATATAATAGTGATGCCATTAGAGGATATGGACAAAAGTGTATGGTCAAGTTACTTATCTAAGCAAGGGTGGCTAAGGATCATTCCAATCTCTCTCTCTCTCAACTTCTCAACAAAGGTGATGTTAGGACCCTAAAGGGGGCCTAGTAGGATTGTCTGAAAATTTCCATGTTACGTGTACACCCATGATATGGAAACAGTCTTACAAGTTAGAGATTGCAAGACTCTAAATGATAAATCACTAAGATTACCATCTCATAGTTCCTTAGAATTGCAAAGAATCGGTATCTCCTACCAAATGATAAGATTAAAGAGAATAAACTTAAAATTCAAACTTATTGAAGTTACTAAATCTAAACATATAAGTAGTAGTAACATTTAAAGTCTCAAATGAGCAATACAATCTTTCTCTAATTCTATCCTCTAAAACATATCAATACACGCACTCAATGCTCCGCTCTTAACCTACACCCAAATACCTATCAACTTGGAAAAGAAAAGCTATTAGGAAATAAGCTATAAGAGCTTGGTGAGCTATTCCTTATACTATACTGGCAAATAAGTTATTAAACAAATTGTTACAACCATATGAATGCATGCACACACAATATGCTAAACAATATATTCAATTAACCGATACTGCATATAATATCGGATTTTAACACCCTTTGAGATAAAGGTTGGAGATACATCAGTACCAATCACAATAAAGCTCTAGCACCTGGGTTTTTAACCATAACTTTGAATTTTGTATTTCATAAAATACATTTTCATTTTTGAAAATTCAGTAGTACACAAAATCCCAAGCCTAGCGGTGAGGCGAGCCCCACAATCCACACGCACACTCTATAGCGAAGAACTCTAGACTCAACCCTCAGCCATACGGTTAGTGTCTCCATCGCCTAGTAAGCCCATAGGTTCAGATAAGGTCATGTTATATGAATGCACCGTACAAAAATACTTTAATATATATAAACAACCTCCACAAGGCCTCTCTTTACCTCCGCGTGAAGTGACAGCTGGAATAAGTAATGCAATGCGTGGATAATGCATAACCTTTTTAATTTAAGATAAGCTAAATATAATTAAGTCAAATCATGTAGCGATCAATCAATATCCACAAACCATCCAAATCATATAACAATCAATCATACAATCAAATCCTCAATTATTGTATTAAACAATATTTTTCACAGTAAGTAATCAATATCAAGCACATGCATATCCTAAATTCCCATGCATCAAGTTATTACTATTTAATTTAAGTACACTAATTACAAACACAAAACAAGTATAGAGTCATCGAGAGTACTCATTTGACTATAACGACTTGCTCTAGTCATAATAATCAATTGGAAGATCCTCACCATCATCGGGATCACCTAATCATTACGAGATAATAGGGATAGTAAGTAATTAAATTAACTAATGGTTCTAGATATTTATTTATCTAATTCTACTTAGATTACTATCAGTTTTTATTCGATTAAACCTAATCGCTAATCATATGTAACTTTTTCATTCTATTTTCAATATTTACAAATTTATAGTCGTTTTTCATCGTTTTCGAATGCACGTTCATATGGTGATGTCCTTTTTGGACGTTAAGACTCACGTTTTACAATATAGACTAAATTTATTGAAATTTTAACTATTGACACTTAATTATTCCTATTAGCTAGTTTTATGTTCTATTTTAGTAGTTAATGATTTCATTAGCTATTAATTCTTACACTTAGATTATCTAATAGTTTATTATTTTAGAGGCTTATGTCATCATTTGATTATATCATTACTTACATCATCATCCATTACATATATATATTTATCCTTATGTATTCATATACTTTACACATACATTATATATATATATATATATATATACTTATACTTCTAACATGCTAGTATGTATACTTATGTATTTATATGTATACTAGTATACATATCCATATACACATATAGTGACATACGTATTTTCGTATGCCTAGAATACCCTTTTAAGAAAGCTTCACAAATTTCATATTTTTGCACTTTAAGAGCATATTTAGCAAGGTGTTTCTGTATATACTGAGTATATTCTTTTTTTTTTTGTTATGTACATAAAAGATACTTATGTATAAAAGTATCTATACATGTATTCATCTAGGGTATTCTTATATACGCATGCTTAAGCATATGTATATGTACATCTATACTATGTATTATACTATGTATTCTAATAGTACATACTTAGTTAGTCTATATGAATATACATACTATATGTGTACATGTATTCCTATACTTATCTATATGCATAACTACACTTATATTGTGTTTTCTACCAAAATACACACATAGAATTTTTACATGTATCATCATAGTATATGTACTCATGTATTCTACCCTTATACTTAAGTATTTCTACACTTAGGTACATGTATACAAGTTAACACACACATACATATACATACTACATGTAAACTTCAAGCTAACCTAACATATACAACTTGCTATTACATAAGATGAAAGAATCACATAAAACATACCTTTTGTTCTTGAAATATGGAAGTAAGTTTTGAAATTTAGAAAGGGGGTGACAATTTTGATAAGAGGGGAAAAAGGGGATTTTGTTGTGTTTTTGATGTGTTTAGAAGAAGATAGAAGAGGGGTCTAGAAGGAGGATGAAGGGACAGCAAAAGGGGGAAAAGAAAGGGGAAAAAAATCAAAAGAAAAGAGAAGAAAACTCTAGATGACAAAGACATGTTTGTTGACTTTGTCAACCTTTGACTTGATCAAATGTTGACTTAGTCAACTCTTTGAAATTAAGTAAAATTTGTATATACATAATGGGATAATATAGGAAAATTTAAGAGAAAAATTAAGGAATTGAAGGAAAATATAGAGTTTATTGAAATGATTAGTAAGAATGATTAATGAAATCTTCATCTAAATATTTATATTCTATATACATTATTTAGTATGGTACTTAGTATAACTATCATGAAATAAGTTATATAGGGTACTAATACCTACTAAAACATCATCTAAACACTTAACTCTTTATAATACTAACCTAGTTATATAATTAAAAGATGGATGTGATCTATAATGCAATATACTAGTTTCTAATGGATTACTTTCATATTATATGTATTTATGAATGATTGAAAGTTATCTTTGAACTTTTACTAATGATTTAGTATGATACTAAGGATATATTGTTAATTAGGGTTTTAGAGTAAAGTATAGTGAATTAATACTTTCATATTTTTAAAGTTATAGTTTTAAGATTTTATCACTTTCAAACGCAATCTCTAGTGTTTATATATATTTAGGGTATAAAATTTTTCTACGTGATTAAATCTTCGGTTGTCATCTTAGGATTTTGATAAGATTCAAAATCAAACGTTTATAGTTACATATACTTATGGTTTTAAGGTTTTCATATGTGATTAGAGTTTCAATTGATAATTTAAGATTTTTCATATTCACTTTAGGTTTTGAATCGAGATTTTATCGGTTTTAAATCTTACTGGCTCCACTGACTTCAAAAAATCATCTACAATTTCGGAGTTTGATTATATACTTAGAAGGCTAAATTTGCAAGGTTTACATTTACAGGATAAAATTTGGAACATTATTTTAATATTAAAGCATCATATCTATTTATTACAATATGATTACAAATATATCTTTATATATATATATATATATATATATGTTTATAAATAGATCGAACTAAATGATTATATTTATATCGTATAGTGATATTATAGCATAAGATATGGAACATCGTTTCATAGAATACAATGATATGATTTGCCCACATCATGTATGATGTGTGTTTTCAATATACAATATTAAATTGTACTCATATTATAACGTTACCTATAATATGTTAATTACATGTGCCATTAACCCTAATTTCTAAATATTATACAATATTAGATTTTATTCCTGGCATCTTATTGAATACCATTACAATAAATAGAGCATTACATTTACAATATCAAATTTTTTGGGGTAATATGGATGAACATAAGAAAAACTATTATATACTAATAGTATTAGATAATATTTATGGATTATATGTATACGATATATTATATAGTATAGTATATGGACAATGATAGTATGGATTACATGTATATTAATTATGTGCATGGTTCATATGAATCATAACTAAAAAATATACATAGAATTTGAGCATTACATTTACAATATCAAATTATTTAATATAATATTATTTGCTAACAATATTTGATAATATTTATGAATTACATGTATACGATATATCATATAGTATAATATATGGACAGTGATAGTATGGACTATATGTATACTAATTAAATGCACAATTATATTAATCACAACTCAAAATATATACATAGAATTTGAGCATTACATTTACAATATTAAATACTCTTATAGAAAATATAGCATTACATTTACAATATTAATTTTCTTTTTTAATTTATATCCTATTTGTATTTAATCTATCTCTGATTTGTATTTGTTTGAAAATTGATATTTAAAAAATTATCTTATATATATTTTATCTATTTCTATTTCATAATTATAATAAAGATGGTGATTAGAATGTCAAAATTGGGAAATGAAAATTTATGTACTTTTAGGAGAAAAATTTGGAAAACATATATTTTATGTATTGAAAATGATTATTTTAATTAATATTTTTAAAAATATATATTTCTATCTTTTTTGTGTCTTATTCTTGCCAAACACAAAAATTCAAGTAAATAACAATAAAACACCAATAAGACAAAATAAATCAACTAAACAGAGCCTAAATTATTTAATGTAATATGGATGCATATTAGAAAATTATTATATGCTAATAGTATTTGATAATATTTATGGACTATATGTATACAATATATTATATTGTATAGTTTATGGATATTGATATATGGACTACATGTATACTAATTATGTGCACGGTTTATACGAATCACGATTAAATAATATACATAAAATTTTAGCATTGCATTTACAATGTCAAATTATTTAGTGTAATATGGATGCACATTAGAAAACTATTATATGCTAATAGTATTTGATAATATTTATGGATTATATTTAAACAATACATTACATAGTACAGTATATGGACATAGATAATATCGATTATACGTATAATAATTATGTACGATTATATATGAAACACAATTCAAAAATATGTGTAGTATAGTATATAGAAAATAATATATATAGGTTATATCCATAAAATTATATGTGCAATTTATAAATATATAAGGATTATGTAGTATATGATTTCTATGAATCATAAAAGTGATATATGGAGTAATGCAAATTAGTAATGAATAATGAAAACATGTGGAGAATGTACAAATTATTTTGACCATATACTAATTGTATAAAATATTTATTTTTAGTATATATGAATTACATATAAGTAATCTAAAGTGTAAATGAAGAAAAATTAACTAAAGAATACTTTGAGATAAATAAAGAATAAGAGAATATATTGTAAAAAGGAAAAAATGGGGAGAGAGAAAAAATTAATAAATTTAAAAATAATTAGGTGATAGATATAAAAGAGATAAGAAAAGGAGAGAGAAAATATTATTATAAAGATGAGGGGGAGGGGTGACTTAGTTAACCCGCTATATCAAGCTATAAGAGTCAATGTTATGGTAACATTATCTTACTAAGGTTTGGATAAAAAAATCCTTAAAAAACAAACCTTAACCTCATTCTATAAGTCACATCGCACTATCTCACCATTCTCTCTCATATCTAGTACCCATACCAAACAGCTAAGCTTCTTTCATTCATCACTTTTAACTCTTGTCTCTCTTATCTCAAATCAAAATGTCCCTAGTCTTGCCATCCATTTAGTACCTTTATAATATATGTGTGTGTATGTGTGTGTGTGTGTATATATATATATATATATATATGTAGACATCCTATTTTTGTCCTTAATAATTTTTTAAAATTTCCTTTAGGTAATAAAAGGGCATAATCAAAAAATACAAAAAATGAAAAAATTCAAAAACTTATAAAAAAAGAATTAGAAATTTTAGAAAAATACAAAAAATAAGATAAGTTAAAAAAATCCAAAAGATTAAGAAAGCTAGAAAAATTGAAAAAAATATATATAATATAGAAAATTTAGGAAAAGCACAAAAAAAAAGAAAGAAAAAAAAAGAAATTTAGGAGAAATGAATAAATGAAATTCTTAGGGAATTAAATAATAATTGTAAACTTGAAAAAATAGAAAAATTAGAAAGATTGGATTTTTAAGGCAATTGGAGTAGAATAATAATAAGGACTTGGGTTCAATATGGATTTTTTTGTCCAAAACATATTTAAAATTTGAATTTTGCCTAAGTCAAACCCCTTGTATATTTTTTCTTTATATCAATAAACAATACATAGGCTAATAGTCTATCTAGTACTACACTTTATCTTAGCACTAGGAAGAGTTAAAGGTTAAGGGTTCAAACTTTACTAGGCACTATGTGCTATTTATTTCTTTTTCACCTACAAGAGATACGTGTCATTTGTCTATTAGGCTACATGTCTTTCTAAGACACTTAGCAATATATGGTTGGGCCACATGGTTGATGTGGTACTTATGTAATGTCATATCGACACCTTTTTCCCCTCTTTTTCCTTCCCTTTTCTAGGCTTTCCTATACTTGCCCACTCACACTCCCTACTTTATCTTGATCTTTTCTCGTGTTTTACACATGATTTCATCAAATTAATAATGAAATCATGACTTAGGCATAGCTTAGTTTTAAATCCATCTAATTTTTCATCTAAATTCATGTGTTTATGTCGATGAATCAACCATTAAAAATTTGAAAAATTTTTTGCTTAAGATTTAAGCTCTTAAATGAATTGAATAATTTGAGCTAAAATGGAAGGATAGGAAGCTTCTCTTAACTGATTGGAGTAAGTCTATCATCTCAAACATAGATTAAATCCGCAAAATCATGATTTTTTCACTGATTTTAAAGAATACATGGTCTCAGCATTCATGGCTGATTCGGCCATTAATGATGGTTTCTAAACTTACTTAAGCTCAAACAAATATAAATAGAGCTCCCCAATTCATTTCCAAGCATCAATTCTCATTCCCTATCACTCTAAAAACACTACTAAGCTCTCTCTCTCTCTCTCTTCCTATTCAATTGGCTTTCCCTCTTTCTCTCGAAATTGGAGCTTATATGATACTTTCAAGTTAGACTAAGCTCATTACTAGGTTCCTTGTCTCGAGTATCACAATAGACACCCCTCCCAATCCTTATCATACCTCTTTGATGCTCCACCATCTCTCTATTATGAAAACCTAACCACTATGGCTATCCTTCCTCAAAACACCACCCTCTACTACTGCTAGGCCAAAACTAATGTTATAGCTGTAAGCTCTACAACTAAAAGTTTGAATTTGATATGCAAAATTTAAGGTGATTGGATAAAGTGTTTAATCGAGCATAAATTGTATGATAAAGCTAAGAATATTAGTAAATGTGATCACGTAAGTTTGAATTTAAGAAAATATTAGTAAATTGTATGATGAAGCTAAGAATATTAGTAAATATGACTCCTTAAGTTTGAATTTAGGAAACTAAGTAATAAACTATATATAAAACTAAGTAATAAATAATGCATAAAATGAGTTTCAATAACTAAAGAATCAATAGAGATAAATTATATATACACTAAAAATCATATAATAACATAAATAATATTTAAGAGTGTTTACTTGTACTTTATATATATTTACAAGTAGGTAAAAATATGTGAAATTACTAAAAATACCTGAAATATACTAAACAAATGTTAAATAATTAAAGCAAATTACAAAAAAAATCAAGGAAAAATCAAGTAAAAGCAAGGAATTGTCTGGATCCAAGTTGTGGCATGTTGGGTTTAAAAAGAAAATAATTAACCAATCAATTAATGGCAAATAGAAAGTGAATTTGGAAGATGATAAGGCCAAATGTCACTCAAAAATTGAAAGAAAGAAATCAAGGTAGCCCGATAAATACCCCAAACCCATTTAGAACTCATTTTGGAATGTTTAGAGTCCAAAACAGTTTGAGATAACTCATAAAGAGAGGATTATGGATTTTTACAAAAATTAGAAAAAAAATCTACGTATTAGAGCTTATAGAGCAAATGCACGACTTACGGGCATTTGGAAACAAACCACCCCAACTGCCTAAGGTTGCTGACACTCTTATGGCTACAAGTGGTAGCCAAAAGTTGATCGGATAAGTGAGTTCAATTCTAGCTCAATTTTGTTTAATTTTGTAAAAATATTAAATATACTTAGAAAATTATGAAATTTAGTATTCTAAGGTTTTAATGTATGTAGATTTAGGAAAAAAAATTTACTTTGATGAATTTATACCTGAAAATATACCTTGCTTAAAAAATCCAGTAAACTCAAGTTTTGTTCGATTTGGAAATAAATGATCTTAGGAATGTAGTTTTAAACTCAAAATTTTTATATAAACAAATTAAAGGATGTAGAATAGTGCTATGTAAAGATTTATTAGAATTTAATTTTTTAAATTTTTAGATGATTTTTAGGTCTTAATATGATATATAAAATAGGTAATTTTGAGCTAATTGAGTAATTATAGAGTGTTAGATGTAATTGTAATGTGTATTATGTAGTAAATATATGTAAATTAATAATATGTGGAATTGAAAATATAATAAATAGAAAATATAAGGTGAAAAATTGATAATTTAGTAATAATAATAAAATACAACAAATTTGATATGAACCTAAATTTTAGTGAATTATATGAAAAATATAAATTTTTATCATATGAAGAGTAAATTTAGTAGCTAAATTAGGATTAAGATATGTCATACAAACTAGAATATAGGTTAAAGGCCAAATGTAATATTTAGGATACTTGAATATAATGTGATTAATTTCACATTATGGTTTGGAACGCATTCTAAGGATTTACGTATAATACTCGTAATTGAAATTGAATTAAAACCTAAATTGGAACCAGATTCGGAAACTGATTCCAAAACTAACCTAAAGTGAATCGATAACAAATAATATATATATATATATATGAAAAATTAAGCCAAATCATAGCATAAAGTTTATATATCATAAGGATATAAATACTAAAATAATATTTATATTATAAGAGATGCGGAGACAAGTGACTTCTGATAAGTCGAGTGCACTAATTGAAGACTTCAGGTAAGTTGGGTTTAATACTTTATTATACTTTGGAGTAATATTTTAAAATACTTATAAGCTTAAGATTATATATGATTGTACTTATAGGTAGTTATATATGCATGTGCTTGTATGTAACAAACTTCATACTGAAAATATGTATTGTGTTTTGGTGATTGTTGTGAATTGAGTGGTATAAGATTGTTTGATCATCCTAAACAGAACTTAATTATAACCAACCTAAATACCCTAATTGACAAAACAGAATAGTGGTCTAAACAAACATTGATACCTTTGAAAAAGATAGTATTGGATAATATAATAGTCTTTTTTTCATCTTTAGCCGAATTAAGCGACAGGAGAAAAAGTCACGATAAAAATAGAGCAATGGTTCAAAGGATAGTCATGAGAGGAGTAGTGTCTCCATTGCATAAACTTAGGTTTGGTTGTGAACTATTATATAAATATGAAAACTCATCAACTCAAATTAGAACAGGTGAAATTACTCTAATTTCATAATAGACCGAATCATGTTATGTGATAGCATTTGCTTGTTGTATTACATATAATTAATTGTTTGAAAATCCTGTTTATGTTTGTTATGCATTCTTAAGTCTCCATCTTAACTTACTAAGTGATTGGTTGCTCATACCCTTATAGATTTTCTTACAGGTACTGATTGATATGTTGTGATATAATTATCCTAAAGTCAGTTTCTTTTTGAAGTACTATAGGGGAGTAAGAATCAACTAGCTATACGATCGAGTCTTTTAGTGTTCTGTTAGTACTCTTAGGATTATGTACTAATCTTATAATATGTACTTATCAAACTACCGTAACATGTATGATTTCCTAGGATTATAAAACAATATGAGTATAATTATACATATATGACTTAAAGTTTTTGGCTTTTTATGTAAATTTTAGCATAAATTTTAATTGAGCTGTTTACGTCAAAGTGAGAAGTCATAGACGCTTTATGTAAATTATATCTACGATAGTGACTATAAGGTCAGTTATTATCATAGATTGGTTTGATCCAACAAGACTGCTATGACTCTATAGCTTTGGGGCATAATAGTAGCTAAGCTTGTGACATCCTAAAACCTAAAATATGACCCCAACTAAAACCTCAACAACCACCACACTTGTCACGAACAACCACCATCATCTACTACTTTAAAACACCACTAAAGAACCACCATCCATTGCGACACATTCACTAAACCTCCCTTACCTAATAAAATTCACATGGAAATGACTTTTCCCAATCATTTTAGTGTCTTAAACTATCTAAAGATCATTGCTTGTTGCTTATTACAACACCCCCCCCCCCCCCCCCCATAGCTCACCTTCACATACATTACATGTGTAACCCAGACTGGGTATTCCATCTAGTTCTAACCCTATTGCCCGCTACCAAACTTAGATCCAAACCGCACTCTAACTTGTGCCCAATTCTTACCCTAGGTCCAACCCTATTCTTTCATTCCACTCTTATTTATTTAACTTCATTTTGTCATTTAAGAAAAGAAGAAAATATTAAAATGGAAAAAATAAACTTTTTTTTAAATGTTTTCTTTCATTAAAATGTTTTTCATTTCATTCTTTTCCTTCAACTTTTACAAAGTTCTAAAATAGAATTGTAAACCCTACAAATTTTCTATACAAGGGGCTAAAAGTTAATAAGATTTCCTAAAAAAATATCCTTAATATTGGCGAGATAACTAACCTTGAACCTAAAAGCCTAGACTCAAGAACCTTAACTTAAACTCCTAAAACCTTGGATGGTAGCCTCAACCCTTGTTTGACTCCTACACTTAAAACCATAAAATCTTATAAATAAATGTCAATAACTAATATTAACTCCCAAATCAATCTAATAAAACCAAACCCAAACCTTAATGGGAAAGAGGTTAATAATCGAAGCTCATGAGAGTCCCCTAAAACCAATAAAGGGTAGATTAAACCACAATGAATATTAATATAGGCAACCCCAATAATGAATTCAAAACCCTAAAACAAATAATAAAACCCTTAAATGAACTTTCAAAGCCTAAAATCCTAATTAGAACCCTAATATACACAAACCCTTAAAATGATTCTAAAACCTTAGTATAGTGTCGAAAACCCTAATCCAAGAATTGAACTCTAATTAAATAGTAAAACTATTAACTAATTGTCGATTAATCGCTTAATTGTAGTAAAATCCTAACCTACCCTCTAAAACGTACTTAAGCAGTAATAATTGATCCTAATTCCTTAAACTAATTAGCTAAGATGAGACAATAGGCTCAACTAACTTAATTTGATACTAAATTAGTATCAATGGTGCTATTATAGTTGGTGGCAAACTTGCTTTGGGTAAAATACTAGTAATTAAGATTAAGAAACTTAATTACACCTTAATCCATAAATCAAGTTTTACATCATAATTAATTATAATTCAAGAGTGATTAATCATATGAAACTAAAGTAATATATGAAAATATCTCCTTAATAATGCCAACATTGTACATAATGAGACAATGTAAACCCTGCAAACTTTTGAATCTAAACTCAGAGTTAGATGTAGGAGTAAATGGATAATTCGTATAATAACTCAAGATATAATGATAAAAATCCTAAATAAAATAAATGAACCCCAAATAATAAGTCATAAATCCTAAAAAATAAATCAAAAAACCATAAAGGAAGCAAAGCCCTAAAACCTAATACGCAAGAAACCCTAAAATGACTATAAGACCATAATAGGCCATCTAAAACCTAATTGACTTATTAAAACCCCAATTCAACTAATGAACCTTAATAATATTACCAAACTATTTGCCAATCGCAAATAATTTCATTAATCTCTCTAAAACCCTAAATCACTAGTCTCATACGCGGTTCGAAATCTCTAATCGGTCCTAAATACTAAAAGACTCTAACAAATGAAGTAATAAAGGTCAATGGACTTGATTAAGGCAATAAAATATGGCAAAACCCTTATTATAGCTTAATTAGGCCTAAATTGCTCAATTAAGTATAATCGTGATTTATTTGCTCAATTACACTTTAATCCATCTATCAACCCTAGTCTTCTTAATTAAGAAATGGATAAGATCAATTAAAGACATAAGACAAAAAGGTTAGTTGGAAAATTAGGATATTTTGAGACAAACCCTTGCCAAATCAAGTAAAAGGTCAAGATACAAGTGATCCCCCTTAGATCTTTGTACCCTTTTAATCAATTAATTGTCCCTATTATCTTACGTTCATGATCTACCATTTCACCCCAATAAAATCCTTATTTAACTTCATTCTTCATTCTTAGAAAACCCTAGGAATCATTCTCTAAAAAGCCAAACAAAAATGAAAGAAAAAAAGGGAAGAAAATAAGAGGAGCTGTTAGATGCCCCTATCCACCTAAGCACCTTTAGCCACTACTACCACCATACAGCACTAAATCACAAATCACCACTGCTCAAAGATCACATACACACCCTAGTATCTTATGACAAACATTTGCAACAAAAGAGATACATTTCAACTTCGTTTTTTAGTGGAAAAGTTGAAACTCGTACAAACCAGCTTAAGATAAAACTTACCTAACTTAAGTTTCTTATTCACATAAGATATACCTATGATATCTTCAAATTTAAGATTAAAAATACTAAATAAACTTGCTATAATCATGTACGTGACATTTTAGAGTCATATAATCATGTATTCATTCATGTACTTACTTAGTTTGTTACTTACATTGTATAAGTATAAAAGATAGTTCTATATAGATAACTTCAAAAAAAGTAAAGAAAACTCCATGAAACCCTAACTAACGTGCATGCTTCCTTATTGAATATCCATCTTATTTTCATCATGTTATGTAATGTTATTAGCTTAAAACAAATAGAAATGTGATTAACATAAGGAAACACTCTAAAATAAATGTTAGATGAAAGAAGTTGAAGGAAACTCTAGAAAACCCTTACTTGGCTATCACTATTAATGGAGTTAATAAGTTATAAATTCTGATTAATTAGTATAATGATATAATTAATTATTGTAAAGCATGATTTAGATGTAATTAATGAAATTAAGTTAGGTGAGGTTGAATTAATGGCCTAAACTAACTTAGTTAATTGTTAGGGCCTTATAAATAGGATTAAAATCCGATTAAATGAAAAGAACCAGATCTAAATTGTTACGTTCCAAAAAAGTAGAGTCTTAACAATCCTATTGTATGAGTCATCCTAAGATAAAAACTAACCTTATAGTTATTATCTTAGACCTAGTTTACACCAAGTGTACTCGACTTTACCACTTTAAAGCATCTAATTCAATACCTAATGGTTATAAACCTATGGAATATTCTTTTGAAATAATTTATTAAAAATAAACTTATGATTTAGGTTTGCAAAAAAATGATAGTAAATCCCATAGATACCTATCATTTCATATATAGACTAAAATATTGAAAATTACTAAGCTCCTTGAGGATTCTTATGTAGTTCTCCTTAAAAGTTAGGAAAGTCAATACTAAGAACAACAATTAGCCATTTCTTGTTAAGTTTCACTTCCCGTCCCAATTTACTAGTGTCCAGTTTTGGATAGATACTTGTAATCCATTCAAAACTTGCAAAAGAAAAACTATAAGAGAATGAGCGACAACTTATTTAATAAGTGGAATGGAAACAGAAGTATGTATTCAGCATATCATAAGCAAGGTTTTCAACTAAGTTAGTTAAATGCAATGTTGTATAAGTAAATACCATCACACAACGTTATTCAATCTGTTGTGAGATCAAAGTCATTACGCTTGCTCTAATCCAGGTTAAGGAGTTTGACATTACACACTCATGAATTGAAATCAAATTGAGGCCTATGCAATGGAGAATACCCTCTTCCCTTGATTACCTTCGAACTACAACCCCTAACCTTGCCGCAATCTCCTCTCCTGTCACTTAGTTTAATGAAGATGAGGAAAAAATCATTTTAGGTATCCTTATTGAAGGGAATCTGTGTTTAGCTTAAGAATCTTAGCTATTACCTCTAGTGGTTTGCAATGCATGTTAGGTTAGATATTAAGCCGAGTTTGAGTTAGTTCATTTTTAAGGTGATCAACCAAGTTTAAATAATTCGAGCATAAATTCATAGAACAACCATAACATGAAACTCAACTCCTAACATAACAAATCGAATCTTAAACATAAGTTTTGCATACATATAAACAGTTAATTACAATCACAAGTAAATACATACTAAAATCTTCATATATTCTGAAATAATACTCTAAAATACTGTTAAGCATTAATCCAACTGTTACTTACTCAAGTAAATCTATACTATCAACATTTTACTCCTTTTAGAAACCCTACACACACACACACACATAAAACCCAAATTTAGTTTTCGTAAGATTTACAAAAACATTTGAATTTTATCTAACTCTTTATATTATCGTATAACTTGGTTAAAATGCTATTCATGAAGTTATATACATAAATATGTTAAATTATATTATTCATATATGGTGAAATATAGTTATATTTATTTATGTACTTTATTATAGTTTTACTATATAAGTTATATTAGATTAGTAAATATTAACGATAAATGTAGTTGCACTATTACTTATAATATCTCATTTCGATTATATCGAAATGTTCATTTCATCAATCAAATTACATTTCAATTACAAAAAATTCGTTGTAGGATGATAATTTCTATAATATTATAAAATACCTACTTTTTTAACTTAAGTTATCTAATGTTAGTAAAATTAGTATCATTAGGTTCATATGAACACAACAATATGTAATATGTGTTCCATTTTAAAAACGCAACTTTTTAGGGGATATTTTTAATTCTAATCTATACATGTACTCATACCACAAATAATATCGCATTAATATCATATTATCCAAATAAAGTATAGTTTTATAAAAATTTTAAGTAAAATGTGATAAAACCAGTATTTTCTTATCTTTAACACATGTATATCATAATTCGGATCATATAATATTATACGATATAACATGAATAACTACTAATCACACCTGATCAGATTATATATATTTAGGATTTATTCAATTAATTATCACCTTTTTATTCTAATATTGTTATAGACATATCATGGTTAGTAAATTAAGTCATTTAACTAGGAAAGTTCACGATAATAGCTAGGATCATTAAATAAATCCACAAAAATTTGTGTAAACTCTGAAAAATATAGGGAATTCAATCAAAAAGTGGTTTCTTGCTATCGGGCTTATCACTTATATATGTATAATTACGTTTTTACCCCTAATTTGTGATTAATTAAACACATAATATCATTTTTATACCAAATTGCTTCTAGCATGTCCTAAAATTATTATAAGTCTCTAAAAGTCATTAGACAATAATTTTACAAAAATCAATTTATCTCTTAAATTACCCTATATTTAGCCATTTTTAGGGCAAAAAATGCAATAAATACTAAAAATATATAAAATAAAAATCAAGCTACATAGAAATTAACCAAATCTAATATGTATATTATAGAAAAATTTTGAGCTCAAAACAACATTATTTAGTATATTTATTTTAGATTTGAAAATTCGAATGAATAATAAATTTATTAAGCATATATATATCAAATAATCACAATTTTTCAAAAATAAAATTATTGCATGAAATTACATGTAAAATGACCTAGGAATTAATTTTTCATAATTTTCTAGAAAGCTTTGATATTTTTAGGAATTTCATGAAAAATAGGGAAAATTTTTAAACCTAGTGTTCCTCCAAGCTCCTAAGATTGCAAACAAGCTAAGCTAAGCTAAGGTAAGCTTCTAAAAACTTAGGTTTGACTCATTTAAAAATTATAGAGCTCAACCTCAAGGCTAAGTCAAGCTTTTTATCAAGCCTAAAATTAAGATACAAGCTTAGCTTGTTTAGATAAACGAGCTTTGTCTTGAGCTCAAGTTCGACTCATTTACTAATTGAGCTCAAGTTCGACTCATACTAATTGAGCTTCAGCTATAAGCCTAAAATAAGCCGATCTTGAGCCTATTAACGAGCCTAATATAAAAAATTAAGAAATATATAAATAAATAGAATAAAAAATAGTGGATAAAGATTATATTATATATTATATACTACCTTTCACTATATTATATATTTATATATATTATATAGACATTAGTTTTTAGATTCTAATAATATATAATATTTGTAATATATATAAAATTCATAAACCTACTCACGAGTCTAAGTGATCAAGCTCATAAGCCTAAATTAGAGCTTAAGCTTGGCTTGTTTAGATAAACGAGTTTCATCTTAAGCTTAAACTTGAGCTCGGCTTGTTTACTAATCGAGTAAAATCCGAATCAAGCTTTAAACAAGTTGAACTCAAGTAGTTTGTGAGTAGTTCGGCCCATTTGCATCGTTAGGAGCTCCAGCCACCGTCGGTCAATAAGGGTATGTCGATTAGCTTAGGCATAAGCCGCTCTACTAAGGGACAATGGGGCTTGATGTTAAGTTATAGGTTAGGTTGGCAACTAACTCTAGTTAGTTCTTACTTTGTTTTTTTTTTTTTTCTTTTTCCTTTATTTTTCTAATAATTTTTTTGAAAATTTTCTTTTGATTCCTAAATTGCTAAATGTTGAATCTAATGTCCTAAGGTCCTATTTAATTAGATTGGGTTGGCTAAGATTTTCCTTCTTTTATTTTTCTTTCATTTTTTCCCCAATATCTAAGCATGAGGTGTTTATTTTTCCTCAAACTTACTTTTGATTCAGCAATTAGAATGAATCTAGAGTTGCTACACCTAAATCCAGATTTTTCCTAAGCATTTAGATAGGTTTTGATAATTTGTTAACAAATATTAGTATTTTAAGTATATAATATTAATATTTAGTAATTTTGCTAATATACGTGTATATATCCTATATACTTGATACATGTAATGTGTAATCACACTCATGTAATTATATTTTTCTCATGTTATTTATTTTTAAGATAGATTTTTTCGTTAATTTTGCAAATTTATCATTTATTCTATATATTTTTAGGTTTTCGGGTTAATTTATAAATATATTTATTATATATACCAAGTATATTCATTAAAATGCGTATATATTTATCTAGTATATTATGCTATATTATTTCCTTTTATAGCTTATCTCTAAGGCTACATTACATTTCAGGCTGGGTTTTAGAAGTTCCAATGAGTTTTATGCTATATCAAATAATTATATTTCTAAGGCTAAAATTAGGGTTTTATGATAGCATTTTTAAAATCTAACTTCATATAATCACTTCAACTAACCTTTTTAACTTAATTGAAAAATTTGGATTCAATTGGATAAATTTTTCCAAAAGCCTTAAATCTAAAGGCAATTACCTTAAATACAACTTTAAGGGCTCATATAAAATAAATTCTCACTATTTTGATTATATTCTTGATAGTTTTATTATATTTTTTTATTTCCCAACCTATGGGAATCCCTCGATTAAGATTACTAAGCTCTTCGTAAGTTTCTAGTTTAATTGAGTTACTTTCTCAAATGCTCTAAATCAACTGTCAAATCTAATTATACAAAAACAAAGCTTTGCTCTAATATTTAGATGTTCATCTCCCAATTGCTAATTTAGAGATATCACATGAATCTTAGTAGAAAATGGACTCATCTTAGAGTTTTAGTAGACTTAGGCTCAAAATAGCAAGAAGGATTAAGTTAAGGGCCTTAAGAAGTGGAGTGGGCCCAAAACCCTCTAAAAAGAGTAAAAATAAGACTCGATAACTAAAGGACTAGATTTGGAAACTCACTAAAAATGGAGTATTCAAAAGACTTATAATGAATTGAGACCCAAAAGAGCACATAATGTAAACCTTACTACTTTAAGGGACATTTAATTAACTAAGAGTACTTTTTAATCATTTCCAAAGATCAACTAAATTAAGAACTAAAGTCTATACTTAGAAATTGAACCTAGTTTTTAATTCAAAAGTTTCAATGTTAATAAAAACCCTAAGAATCACCTAAACGCTAAGTAGGATGAATTCTTGACTTAAACTACTAAAAACCCTAATATGAGACTAACGGACCCTAAATAATCTAAAACCCTAAACCCTAGGATAAACTATGGACACTTAAGGATTTCAAGACCCTAAATAAATAATTAAGAAATTGAACTTAACCTACTTCACTCAACTCTAGAAAATTTTAATTTCCTTTAAGAAGTACGTTGTAAACCCCACAATTTTAGCATTTTAAGTAACGAATCGATTTAAATATTATAGGTAATTATCTTAACTCAACGGAGTCGATAAATTTAAAACTAATTAAAATTTTAAACTTGAACATAATATTAAGGATAAAAACCGTAAAATTTTAATCGAAACCTAAATAGTATACAAAAACCCTAAATTCGATTGAAAATACCTAAAATCAAACCTAAAATTGATGAAAACCCTAAAATTATAACTTTAAGCTTATAAAACAAAGAAATATAACTAAATAATAATATAACCATAGTCAATCGCAATTATCGACTAAATTGCTTAATTACGTATAAATTTTAACAAACATGTTGAAATAATTCGTAAATATTATAAATGTAATGGGTATCAATTAAATTGATAAATTTTCATAAAATCTCAAAATTAATTTATAAATACTAATTATATGATTTTTATGTTTGAAAAAATTAAATATTTTTATTTTCCTTTTTCTTCCCTTTTCTTTCTTTTTCTTTTCTTTTTTCTTCTTCCTTTTTTTTTCCCTTGCTCCACGGAGATCTCCATAATGTATCAGCAACCCATGTGCTTAAATGTTTATATCCAAGTGTTTGCAAATTAGTAAGTATGGACAAAAGCATAATTACCTTATTCCATCCCATTAATTACACAATATAGCTTGGATTTGTTTCTTTTCTTTCTCCTTTTATTACTTCGATTCCTTCGCCCAACTTGAACACGTCTAGAACTTGGACAAAAAGAAAAACCAAAAAGAGAAAACACACTCACAAACTTAGCAAGCACACTAAGAAGAAGAAGAAGAAGAAGAAGAAGAAGAAGGGATTTCTATCATTTGATTTACTAAAGAAATTAGGTAAGTTATTTATTTATTTTTATACATATATGTATTCTATAACATGTATATTTATATTGAGTATGTATTTTTCTTAAATATATGTATGCATGGCATATGTGTTTTATATATAGTATATTTATTATATAGTACGTACATGTATGTGTATATAATATATATATATATATATATATATACTATGTATATCATTACTTAGGTATGTATGCATATGTATACATGATTATGTATATATATATATACATATATATATGTACATAGTTTTTTTTATGATATATGTATGCAGGTGTGGATGTATATATAAATTATACTTAATACTTTATATTATACGGTGTATAAAACTATGTACAAATAATAATATATATAGTATGTATTTTCTTACTCATGTATTTATGTACATATGTATGTATTTGGAATTTCTTTATTTATATATTTATGTATATATGTATGCATGAATAGGAATATGTATATATATATATACTTAGTATTTTGATTATATGATATATATGTATATGCGTATAATAGGTATATGTATGTATATATATAGTTAGTATTTTCATTTTATAAAATAAAAAATTTCTGTATGTATAAGTATAAAAGTGTGCTAGACGTAAAGATTAGATGTATATATTTATGTATATTATTATTTTATTTCGTATTTTAGTATATATATATATATATATATGTAATATAATCGTATAGGTACATATGTATATAAGGTACAAACATGTGTATATTATACTCATACATATAGTATATGATATATAATTAAGGTTAAGATAACTTAATACATAAAGTATATTATACGTATATGAATAGTATCATATATGTAGAAATACAAGTATATCTAAATAGTACATATATAATAGACTATAATATTAATTTAATAAATAAAGTAATTTAATAAATATATATATAAGTGTATCGTAACTTTAGGAGAAAATATAATAAATAATTAATTTATAAAATTTAATAAAATATAGTAATAAGTATTAGTATATAATTATACAGTAAAAAATACAAGAAACAAGAAAATAATAGAAAATTATTGAAAATGCATAAGTATGACATGTGGCTTTTCTATATGCTGCTACGTCACCACTTAAGAATAAATTAAGTAATTTTTGTAATTAATAATATTAATTAATTAATTATAAAAATAATAAAGTAGAAAATTTTGAATTAATAGATCTTAAACCTCAAAAATAAGTAAAAATGAGTAATTATAGTAAAATAGACTCAAAATAAGAAAATTACAAAAATATACGATTCAAACAATTATTAAATCATAATTATGCTAAGAAAAACTTAAATTAATATTTTATAACTATTTAAGTTAAAATAATGAAATTTGTGATTTTTTTATATCATAGTTGAATTACAGGTTACAATGTCTAAAATAGACCCCGCTACAAGAAAGTACATTCGAAAACGATTAAGATGGAATATAAGTTTATAAGAATCCAAACTAAATTAAAAAAGTTATCCACAATTAAAAATTTAAGATAAACAAAGTGAAAGATTTAAGTCAAACTATATTTATATCATACTTAGGATATAGTGAAAAACTAAGCAAACAATGATAAATATTTAGTTAACTAGAGCCCCTAATTTTTTAGAATACTTATAAGCTTTTTTTATCTTTTAGGTAATCGATTATAGAGCCTTGAAATTCTTAAAGGTCGAGAAAATGAGCATCAACCAAGGTAAGGGAGTTCTTGTGATTTGCTATTTGCTTACTGTTTATTATTTGTATGCTGCTTATTAGTTGATATTGATTATTTGATTGAATGATTGATTGCTTTGTGCCATCATCCATGTGATCACTTTTTTAAACTGGTAAATATAACTATTCGACTAAAATAACTAGTTATATCTATTGCATGTTTGTAATTCAATTAGTATACCGATGGAGAGTGCTAACTTTGTAGATTTTTTAGAAAAGTATATTTAGAAAACGTTTTTCCAATCTTAAATTTATTTTGTATGATTTTTGTAAGGGCTCATAGTGCCCGTAAATAATATTTTATCATTAAGGCAAAGCTAACATAGTACCTTTAATTGATTAAGAGAGGACTTGCATATTTATACCTATAAGGCCTTGCATATTTGTTGATAGCAAGATGAAGTCACTTTATGTGCCCGAAGGCCCTTTGATATATTTGGTGGGTAGCTCTAATTAAAGTCTACCAATATTGATTGTTGATTCTCAAACTAGAGTAATAGTCGAGTAATGTCTGATGGAATCATACCCTAAGGCAACCTCGTGTGGTTAAGGTGAGGTGCTCTATGAGAGTAAGTACAGAGGAAAAATCGATGTATAGACAACGTAAATCTACACCGTCAATAATTTGAAACTCCTATGGTTGTGTTGCTTATATTCATTTTGCATATAAATAGCTTGCATGGGTACTAATAACGATTGATAACTTGCTTGAAAGGTAATAATAAGGAACAAACTTATTGAGCGATGATTTGCTCATTCTCTTATAGTTTCTTTTGTAGGCTTCTTGTAAGCAGGGATTGGGATTGGGATTGGGATAAGCTTAAGAGCTGAGTGCAAACTGGAGATAGATTTGGCAATGTTAGGGTTAATTGAAAAGTATATAGTGGTACAGAAATAATTTATGTAGAGTATATTCATATGATAAGATTATGTAGTATTTCTTGTAAATTAGTAAGTTGTTTTACCTTGTCTTACCATTTGGTAGGAGATACTGATTTTCTATGATTCTAATGGACTGTAGCTTATTGGATATCCATATTCACTTATATTTTATATCAAACTATTTAATTAAAATAAAAAATGTTAGTGTTTAATTATTTAGAGTTTTACAATCTCTAACTTGTAAGGTGGTTTTTTAATCATGAGTGTATATATGATATGGAAATTTTAAACAATCCTACTAAGTCCTCCTTAAGGTCATGACATAAATCGTAATGTATATAAATTACTACAAGAAATAAACCCTAAAAGAACCATACATATAAAACTTCTAATTGATCAATTCAATTCAATTTCAATTTTGAAATTATTAAAAATAAAGACAATATTGAAAATTAGATCAACTTACTATAGGATAACTTCCCATAGATATAAAATAACACAATTTCCTCATTTCCTTATAAGCTATGTCACTTATAGATAGGTAAATCAACTAATCACAATAAACAACTCATCAGAGTTAGATCTACTTATCATTTTATAACCTTTCAAAAGCTTATGATAAGAAAACTTCCTTATCTTACGATAAGTTATACTACACATGGATAAGCTATCTAGCTACATTATCTAATTAAATTCAAATCAAGAAGATGTGACAAGGCCATGCCCCTAAATGACATATGATAGCCGATTGGGATAATAGGGAATGGGAGAGCATTCCTTGTCAATCAAACATCAATCCTCATGTCTTTCACATCAATTATTTATCCCATATTGCTTATAGCATCCAATCATTACCTTACAAGTTTAGATGTAACAAAAAGAATTCGTTTAGAGTACATAACACACACCAACACAACCAACTACTCTCCTAAAAAATCCTCTCATTTCTCACTCGCTTTTCATATACTTTAAACATACAAATAATAAGGAATCAAGCCCCACTCTTCCCTTACATTTCTACCACACACACACATACACAATCATGGCACAACAACACCCTCTTGCTCTTCTAGTTTAGTCCACTTAAAAGAACACCTTAGGAAACTTGTATAACTTCATTTAAGAGATCTTAGAACACCCAAAATCCACCCTTAAACCCTAAAGCTATGACAGCTTAAGGAGCTAAAAAAAAATAGGGGAAAGTAAAGAGTAAAGAAGGATAGCAAATCTACCTTCCATACTCACTTGGAAAAGTAAGTTTTAAATTTGAGGACATTTAGGACACCATGCCTAAGAGATTATATGTTTTTATGAGGATATTATCATGTACATAAGGTAATATTATAGTTAGTTATATTAGGTGTTAAGCTTATGAATCTTTTACATGAATATTGGAATATAAGTATGTTAGATTTAGTATTATGTAAAATACTTGCCTATTACTTAGAATAAAAGTTTATGACTTAAGAAAATTATGAAATAAGTACATGAATGATGGACAAACATGCTGGATGTGGCACGATGGAAGGGTATTTAAGTGTCACTTTTACTTTTATTTGGTTTCACATGCCCAAAAGTAGCTTTAGGTGAAGGAAAGACCATTAAATGATGTTTTGATGTAGAAATCAACTCTTAGAGATTTAAATTAAGGTGTAACACTTACAACAAGTATGTGATCTACAAATTTTACTTAGTACTTTAGCCAAATAATCTTTTTGTAAAGAAAAAGTTAAGTTGCAATTAGAATACTAGTGTAGACTCTTCATTTGTCACTTAGACTTGAGGAAATGATGAACTAATTAGAGAAATCAAATCGGATGCCCTACAAACCAAACCGATCAGATCTAGAACTAAAAGAAAACATACCTAAAAATACAATAAAACAAAGTGAAAAGACTAATTAAGATAAGTCTAAAACTCAAAACTAGACCTAAAACACTCAAAACAAACTAGTTCGGGCTTTGTAAAAATTTCTAACTAGCACCTTAACTCCCAAATAAAAGGTGTTTTAGGACCTACAAGAAGTTCACATAAAGTTTCCTTAGCCTGATAACAACTGTTTTTTTACTTATTTTAGGTAGACTTGCTCAAGAGTGTCAAACTGGCACCTGACTATCTTACAGTGTTGGGTATTGCAAATGGGGTACTTCATTTCGTTGAGTAGTACAATGGTCTTATCCTATACCCACAACAAGAGGGCATGCATGAGCTACCTCATGTGGACCATGGCGAAGAGTAGGAACCACCTACTGATAAGGATATGCCAGCTCCTCGTATGCTACCTAAGGGTAGGGCTAGAGTTCAAGGAAGCAAGACTCGAGTGGGATGCCATTAGACAAACCTTGGTGACAATATCTCACCATATGTGCATCATTTCGTTTACCTTAGGTATATAGACAGGGGATACAACACATATCCTAGGTCAAGTATTGCCTCCACCTTGGAAGCTGAATTCAACTCTAGGGCTGGATCTAGCCCTTACATGACTCCCAAATTCCAGCAACATCTCAATCTCACGACTCCACCAGCATCTCAAAAGCAACATTCCACCCCTATAAAATCGTCTATAGGTGAAGGCATCATTCAACTGCATTCAGCCCATCCAACCGACCTAATTCCACTTAAGGAACTCAATTACGATGATCTACCACCTCAGCCTACTCAATCACACAATAGATGAGGGCATTCACTTCTTTCTTGTACCTTGAGGATCTTTACATGACGTAGGCGTTAGTATATATGTTTTGTCTATTATTTTTGTTTTCTCTCCTTTTGGCCATTGTATTGATGTTATCATTAACTCATTATAAATTTTGTATATATACTAATTATTCGAAATACAATTTACTTTTCGTCAAATATTACAATTTAATGCATTGTTTTTTTATCTCAGTATTATAATTTGCAAGTATTTTTTCTTGTATCCGACTCATATAGTCATTGGATTATCATCCCATACGCTTATTTCTTCCTTACTAATTATCTTTGTTGAGGCATTCTACCCGTTGTAATTTCATGTAATTGATTACTATATTAAACTTTCATTTTAGTTTGCAAGTTAAGGGTTGAAAGAATATTATTTTATCATTTTGAACTGATGGAAATTACTATATTTAATAACAATTACTTTTAATCACAAGCAAAATTTAAATTGAAGATACATATATTAGATGCACTTTCAGTATTAAAATTTACATTGAAAGCACATCTAGTGCATGCGTCTACAATTGAAATTGGGATACTAAAAGCGTATACTTAATAATAATTATTTTTAATCACAAATAAAATTTAAACTGAAGATGCATGTACTGGATGAGCCTTCAATATAAATTTTAACATTAAATATGCATCTAGTACATATATTTTTAATTTAAATTTCAAATTCATGACTTACCGAAGGTGTATATATTGAATGCATTTTCAATGTTAAAACTATTTACAATTGAAAGCATATACACGGTGTATATAATATATATAACTTCATTATATTATATTTATATATATATTTTTAAACGAACATCTTTTCGTAATATTTAATAAAAAAAAAAACTGTATCGGTATAAAACACAAACTTTTAAGCTTCACGTAACCCGTTCGAATTCCATCCGGTGACATCTACCAAAAATCTTCTCATATTCCGATTTGAAGATGTGATTTTTCACCTTTTTTTTAATTGCTTTTGCTGTCAAGAGAAAAGATGGAGAGCTTTTGGCTACTCACCTTCTCGTCCCCCATGATTACGAGGTTTAGCTGATTCTCACGCGCCCAAACCTCATAGGTAACGACAAATGTCCTTGTTTTGTCTATAGGCCACTGGACAATAAAAAGTCATATTTTCTAACCCTTCCGGAGGAAGTTGTATCGACTGTACAATAAAAAATTATAGAAAAGGCATAACCCGGTGGCTATTAAAGAGAAATCGTTTTAAAATCTAGTTATAGTAGCCATGACTGGTCCTGAAAATGATTATGGCTTTTAAAAAAATTGGACAAAAGGAGCACTTATCATTTAATAGTTAAGCGGTACTCAAGAGCAATCAGGTGAGTGAAATTTGGGTATATTTTGGATTTTATGAAAAAAAAAAAAGATGAATATCTCTCTAGTTTGATAATTTACCTAAAGTAAAACTGGGAAAAAGAAGTGGTATATTAGATCAAAATGATGCTATCAATTTGGTAAATACTGAATTAGTCCTGTCAAGGCCTCTATTAAGACAAATGAATGAAAATGTTGAAAACTTTGCTCCTCATTTAGTGCTAAAGCTCTTAGTATGAATACTTCTTTTAAAAAGATTTTGATTCATTTCCTCCTATCAATAATTGTAATAATAGTAAGAGAAAAAAAAAAGTTTGCTACAAAGCACCTGCAATTATTCTTCTAGAATGAATTATATATGGCGGTTGATGACTTGAAAATTGTATAATTAAACTCAAATAAATACAAAAATAGGCCTGAATTTTCAAGAAATAGTGTATAATGTAAATGCCATATTTGGTACATAAACTTTGTGTATTTTTCAAGAAACTTTTTGAAATTTTTTTTAACAAAAAAAAAAAAACTTAAAACTTAAAAGTATCAATTTCATACCTCAATTTTATCCATTTTTTGGCAATTAACTATTATATGTTTACTTATTTTTACAATCAACTACTTAAACTTTGTCTTATTTTTATAACTATTTATTCAATTCAAGAATAACAAATGATATTGAAAAACTTTAATTTGGTAATTATAAAAGTAAATAAAATTCAAGTATTAAATATGATATGTAAACGATGTATAACGTAGTTTTATGATAATATTACACTTGACATATGGACTATGGGTTACCACTTTAACAATGTTGGTGTGATATTCATTTACTTCGTCGAAACATTTCAATGATATAGGTAAAGCTATGTACGGTCAAGTTGAACTCGTGATCCAATGGCGAGTGGATCCACCGGTTCAATATCCGACGCAAACCTAGTTGTTCAGTTCTAGAGCTGTGGTTAGATTCATTGTGTCCATATGCTTAGGCAAGTTAACAGGAGATAAAAGGAGTGTAAATGAGTTTTACAAACCGATTGGTTTAAATTGTTTTTTAAATAGATTTGAATTAAAATTTTTTGCTTTTCATTTAAAAAATAGGTCAAATAAACTCAATTCATTTAATTTGTGGATCAAAGTAAGTCGAATTGGGCTAATCTATTTAATACAATTATATTTTTAGCTTGTAAGTTGATTTGCTTAATTCATTTTTTAAATAGATTAAAATCAAAATTTTTTTGTTTATTTAAAAACCTAACAAAATGAATTCAATCCATTTAACTTGTAGATTAAAATAAACTGAATATAATCGATTCATTTAACCTACTTATATATCTTTAAAAAGGGAGACTTACCGACCTAATGAGTTTGGTCACGTTTGCTGACGTTTTAAGAGGAGGAAAAAAAAAAAAAGAAATTTAACAAGACAAATGAGTGGCTTGCATTATACTGCAAATTTGCTGCTTCACCTGGCTAATACACGTATATACATACCATCGTATACATACACAAACAGAAAGACGCGCACACATAAACACATACACACACGTCCCTTGTCCTCTCGTTTCTATAAATAAACGTGGATACACACGTACACCTAATTTTACAAACACAAATGCACACACATACTGACACACACAGGATATGGTAATAAGAATTGTGAATATCCGCTCTAATTCTCCTTAAAAAAATTCACACACATACTGACATACACAGGATATGGTAATAAGAATTGTGAATATCCGCTCTAATTCTCCTTAAAAAAATTATTTATCTATTGATATTTTTTATGTATTTAAATCTTTACAAATTTTCTATAGCCTCGATATGAGAATAAATATTGATATCTCTTCACGTGATGCCTCTTGTATCATCTTTATATAAATATTGAGCTATTAATATAGGTGATTAGAGTGAAACTAACTGGAAAAGTTAGAAATTAAGGGGAGATGCAGAAATTGACTACTATGACGAACAGTTAATTTCACTTCTGTTACTGCATGGTGTGCCTAAGCTTATGGTCGAATACAAAAAAATTATTCACAACATATGTTAAATTATCATCACCATCTATTCTTTTGGCTCTTTCTTGTATTGATGGTATGCAAATGGTTACTAACCCTATCTTCCTCATATTTTCTCCAATGTTTTTATTTGGTCCATACTAAATTTTTTTTTTTCTTTTAAAAATCCATATCTCTTAAGAAAGATTTCACTAATGTTAAAATTTTAAAAAAGGTTGGCATGAAATGAATTAGAGAATAGCAAAGATTTATAAAAAAATATAAATAACAAATACTTATATATAATCAATACAAGAAGCATTGCAAAAAATATGGAAAACAGTTTACAATACTTATTTATCTATGAATATATTCCATACATTAGATCTTATTTTCATGTGTTTTATTTTACGATGTTTGTATTGAAATTAATGTCACATCAAAGCAATTATTTTCTATATCTCTCCCTATTAATTCTTGATTTTTATGATCAGTTTCATTCTAATCACTCCTTTCAATTGTTTGGGATTCTTAAGTAAAATATATATTATAATGGTTATTATAGTACTAGTTGAAAGACTACTTGTAAAATTTTGTAGAAAATATTAAGATAATAATGCCATAAGAAACTTCTATATTTTGATTATTTTGTGATTATTTCATGTAAAAGTAATAATACTACCTTTGTTTACTTTTAGCATGTAATATCTTGTAACAGGAAGCTAAGTTCCCGTATAAATACATGTTATTGAATAAATGAACAAGTTTTCTATTATTTGACATTAATGGCTTAATATCAAAAAGGAGTGTATATACATATATATATATATATATGTATATATAATTAATTAATTGATTAATCTTTTCTCTTAAGGCAAAATAAGGAAATATCAGTACAATTTATATTGGATATAGAACGAAGGAACCAGAAATGATAGGGTAGAGAAAAAGAAATAGATTATGCTAATTTATGGATCATAGAGCGGTAACTGGAAGCCGGCTAATGGCCGGTTCCAAAAGATCAACATAGAACTGAGGACGTAAAACTGGTCTCATTTCGCCCCTTGAGTGATGTACAATCCGATGATTCCGACCAATCAGATTGAGTTGAGGCTTGTGTTTCATAGGTGGAAACCGGTAGAAAGAAAAATAAACGGGAAAAAAAAAAATAAGTAAAAACAAGACGAATCTAATGCAAATTGGTAGAAAGGATTCCACTCAAGAGCTCTATTTTTTTCTCTTTAAATTTAGAAAGAAATTTATGGAATTAGGAGGAAATAACTGAATCATTGTACATCTTCGTTTTCTTCCTCTGAAAATAATCTTTACCGTCTCCGTATGTTGACAAACTCACTATTCACCCTTCTACATTGTCAACTACCGTCTTCTCTCTCGTCCTCCTCTTCTTCTCTCCCTCTTTCTCTCGAAGCACTTGCTCAAATCCTACTTCTCTCTCTCTCTCGTTCAGATCCTATCCTTTCTTTTATCTCTCTTCCCCCTAGAACTTAGTTTAGTCAAATAAATATTTTTGCTGGATTCCATCCATTTTTGTCTATTTTCAAATTTTCATATTCAAACAATAATAAAAATTATATTTTGTTCGATTTCTTTTTCTTCATTTTCCTTTCCACAGATTTTATTTAATTTCTACTTTTTATAAAAGTTGTCCAACATAGTGTTAGGTCGAGTTGTAGGAAAAGAGGATAATAGAATATATCAAAAAATGAGAAGATTAGTCATACGCTTTTCTCAAATTTTGAACACTAATTGTTGCTAATTTCTCTTCTTTGAAAAATGATAAATGTAAGCATACTTTATGTTCAACTTGTCCATAAACAATGTCAATCTTCTCTGTTTTAAACTTGGTACGTTGACGGTGCATAGCATATTTAAGTGAGATTATATCCTTTGTTATAGGATAAATTATAAATAAGCTATTGATGGTTTTTTTTTTTTTTTTTTTGGTATACTTAATTTCTATCTATTCATCCTTAAATTCTATTTGAGCTTATTTAAACTTCTATAAAAGCATTTTACACTTAATAATTTTTATTTTTTAATACTATTTCTTAAAATTATTTAATCTAAGAAAAAAAAATACTAAAATGGTCTAAAAATATATTTTTGAACAATTTTGGAGGTCTAGACGCTGAATTTTAAAAAATAAGATAATAAACATATATGAAGCAAATATAAAAGAATATATATAATATGCTCTTAAAATTGTTTGTACACTCATAATTTTTTAAATATATATATATATATATATTTAGCTTTTCAACAAATATGAGGAAATTGATTATCCTTTCCAATTATAAATTTATGAAACAAAGACCTCTTTGTCATGGAAACTTATTTTATTTCTCTTCCTTCCCAGCTACGTCCTCTCTAGTGTCATCATCGTACCATTTTCCTGCTGCTTCTATTCTTTTTGTTTTTGTTTTTTATTTTTTGGCCAAAATTCCGACTGCTTTAAAAAGAAGCAAAAGACCAAAACGCTAATGAATTGATCACTCAACCAACCAACCATCTTTCTTTTTCTTCTTCTTCTTCTAAAAGATATTTCCTCCCAAGTTCATCACACAGTGAATATCCACCCATGGGAAATGCACTGAGGTCACTATTTTGTCAATGTTGCAAGCCAGAGCCAGGGCATAACAAGAACATCCACTTCGTCTTCGTCCCAACACCTGCTTATCCTCCTATTTATGTTCTTTCCCGTGATCTTCTTACGTTCGAAAATACCTCCCAGGTTCCTTCCGATAATTTCATGTGGATGAATTGGTTGTTTATTGGTTTGGTGTACTTTTTTTTTCCATGTAACTGAAGTATAAGGTTTAACTTGTTAAGGTTCCTGCTGGGTTAAGTAACCATGTGGAGTCATCAAAGAACACTCAAGCTAGCTGGTAATTACTGCACCAATTTCCCTGCAGCTGCGTGATGGTTTTCTTTCTTTCTTTCTTTCTTCTTCTTCCACTTTTTTCCTTTTTTTTGGGTCAGAGTTTGGTTTACGGTGATAATATAATATAGCTGGTAGCTGTGTCCGCTAGTGAATTGTTTAGTAGTAGACACGAGAAAATAAAAAATTGACATGGGTTGGGGATTTTCTATAAAAACTAATTGAAGTTCTCCTAATATAGTTGATCTCCCTATTCAGTGTTTTTCTTATTGGTCATATAGATCAATTTTAAGAAAAACTTATGAACTCGATCCATCGATATTCGGTCATAACTAGTTTGATTTATAACTTTTGTATCAGTATTATTATACACTACGCTTTACCATAGATCTATTACAAACCAAGTTTCTAGTTATTTGAGGCTGAATGGATATAAGCGAAAATAGTCCAGGGAAATAAATCATAGGCCTTTTGCAATTTGTCGTGTGGAAATGCTTTAAAATGTTTCTGAGAGAAAATATGATTATTGTGTGTGTCTTATCGTGGCATCATGTGTTAAATAGGTATGGTCTATTGTTGGTGGCTTTGCGATCATCGAAACAGCCCCCAAGAACACCTCAAGAAACTGCTAGGCTTATCATTGTGACCTTGAGCAAGACCAAGAAATCTGATGTCAATGTAAGTAAAAGAAAAAAAATCTGAAAGAGGAAAGTATCCATGTGTTTGTTTTATAAATTTTTCATTATTTGTTGTAATTATATTTTTCAATTTTCAAATATAAATAACAGTAATTTTAAGAGGATGTGGATACTAGTAGTTTTTTTATTGGCCAATAATGATGAATGATTATAGTGGCCAATAGACTTTGAGTTTGGTGGTTAATAACCAAACGAAGTAGTAACAAATAATAGGAAAAATATTTTCTTTCTTTGCAAATTAAAATCAATTTCCATGAACAATTTTTATAATGGTTAATCATCATCACTGGTCATCACTATCACTTTCTACTAAAAATCACTAGTAATTATCAGCTATTTGGATTATTATGAGGACATTTGGCAAATTTAAAGGTTTGATTATAAAAAAAGACGTTGGAAGAGATTCAGTAAATGTTCTCTTCAAATCAAACCCACAAAATCGGTGTTACTTTGAGTAAATTCGAAAATGAATGGTAAAACTAATGAATCAAGAACCTCTTTTATTTGCTTTTATTCCGACAGGGCTTATTGGCTTTTTATGGCCTCCCTATACCTGAAAGAAAGGAGAAAACACAATCAGAGCCAGCACCAGCACCAGCACCAGGAGTAAAATTTGAGCTTCAAACGTTGCCGGTTGACATACAACATCTTTATTGCATATCCATGTTTTAATTATTGCTGATATAGTATCTAAGCGGATCAACACTGACGTTAGAGCATGATCTAGGTGGATAAAAAAGCTGTAGGAGATGGAGACACCATGACTGTGTATGTAAGCACCTCTGATCCGAAAGAGTCGGGGTTGGTGCCACCAAAAGTTCTCGTTGCGGTTGATAAAAGATCAAAGGCTCGTGCTGTACGGGACTATGATCGTGCAGATGCCCTGCATGATAAAGTTATAGAGGCTGGATATAGGTAGTTCATCGAAGTTTCTCAAGTCGAAAATTAATGTAAGATGGTTTTTGCAAGATGAAATGTTCAATACATGGTGCTTTTGGATAACAGGATGCTGAAAATTGGAGTCAATGAAGAAATCCTTGCTCGGAAATACCGCATTCAGCTTAGGTAAAATATAATCTACCTATTTGCTGTCTTATGCTCTGTGTCAGTCATGTTGCATTTTCTGAATCGGGAAATGAAGCAGGGGAGTCGATGCGCCTGAAGTTGATATGCCATATGGTGAAGAGGCAAGGGATGAGCTTGCCAGGATTGTTCAAGGAAGATCTTTAGAAGTCCTTGTGTATGACATTGATCAGTATGATCGCTGCGTTGGGGATGTTTACTGCAATGGTGTTTTCGTTCAAGTAAATTTTCTCAAACCCTCTAGTCCTCAACAAAGTCTGGTGATTGTGGAAGTTATTAAAATCCTTGTTATGATAGCAGTGCGCTGTCCAGTATTTAACGTTTTTTCCAAAAGTTGTCAATATTTATTATAATAAAAACTTTACAATTGTCAAGCAATCTCAATAGGATGATGGCTTTAAGTATAAACAGTAACTGAAGATAAATTTAGCAACTAAAGTAGGACGATGGTCATTAAGAATATCATAGAATATACAAATAGAAAATGAAAGAAATGATATTACCTGTATTTTCTAATGATGCTTTGACCACTGTCCATGGCTCTCTTATTTGATATTCACTTCCTATCATCATTTGTCTCTAAAATCTTCAAGATAAAATTATGAAAATTTTAAAGTTCTGATTATAAATACATATTGAGAATCGTATGGTCGCTATTTACACCACCCACACCAACCCCAACCACCCACACCGGCCACTGCCACCCCCACCCCCACCCCAACCAACAACCCAAAAAAAAAAACAGAGAGAGGATGGCATAATTGCTGAACCATAATGTTGTTCAGTGGGAGACAAAATCACCATTCTAGCAACGTATTACTGTCGATTGGATATGTCTTGCCGAGCACTGACGTTGACATGAGTCTGTAGTCGTGTTTGTAACTACCATTTTGTCTTTTCAACTTACCATTAGAGTAGGGTTGTAAAGGTATCCGCATGGTGTCCACAATTGCAGGAGTTGATGCTTAGGAGAGGGATGGCATGGCATTATACAGACTATGATCAGCGCCCACATCTAGCAAAAGTCCGTAGGATTGAATCGTTCTAATCAATCTTTTGTATCCACATGTTGTATGATTGGCATATTATGTGTAATTATATTGGTGATGTTGATGTGCAGTGGGAAGAGGAGGCAAGGCTGCATCGACGTGGCTTATGGGCTGCTTCAAACCCGGAGAGGCCATGGGAATGGAGGAGGCGAAATCGATGCAAACGGTGACTCCCTCAAGAAATGTTCGTATTGCTGATACACCTACATTTTGATCCTTACTAGGATTTATTTTGAACTATGGTTACCGATAACAGCTCCTAAGTTTTTATATGTGGATGTGATATTGTGGCCGGGGGGTGAACTTCATGCCATCAAAGCTTTTTGTACATATCCTCGAGGAAAGCCTTGATGTTTGTTCAAATTTGCTTCATCAAATAGGGTATGTTATCAACCAAATCTAAGGTGAAATCTTAATCCAAAAGACTAGCTTGATATATAGAAGAGTCTTTTGGACTTAAGTGTTATTATACTTAGTTTATTTTACTTTTTTATACGAAACTATAATATTATCAGCTTTTTTGAAATCCAAAATCCAATATCCACATCAACTTACCCTAGATGTAACTTTCATTTTGGGTGGTTTACACTCTGTTTTATTGAGTAGTTTTTTTCTAGATAGCTCTCTTTCAAGTCACTCATTTTCTAAGTAATCATCTCTCAGGTTACGCTTTTTTTAAGTCATCCCTTCCATGAAAGTAGCCTCTCAATGAAAGTACTAAATGTTATAATTCAAGTTCAAGGAAAGAGTTCAACCAAGAGAACTAACCTAATAGGTAAGATATCTTTTTAAACTTAAGTATTACACTTAGTCAATGTTATTTTCTCATATGAGACTTTAATAGATATTATGATGTTAACATACTTGCTAAATCATTAAGACATCGTTTTAAACAATTGAGCTACTATTTCATGCAAAAACGAGATATAATAGCAAGTACATCAAATTAAAGATAACATAATATAACTTCTCTTTAGTAATCACTTGTTCTTCAATAAGTCCTTAGCTTCAAAGGTTGATTTATTGAATATACAAAACATAAATGAAAATAAATATGGTTAGGAATAGATCATCAATATGCATCTAAATCATTTGATTTAGTACTTTCTTTAGATTGCCAACATTTTCAAATTTTCTTCTTAAGTCATAAATGAAAAGTTATAAAGCTAAATAAGACAATGAGTTAACCTGTAATGTTTCATATTTAAAAAAAAAAAAAAAGCATTCCAATTTATGTAAATACTATGTAAGTATTGTTACTACCAGTGATTGATCATGCACTATGTGCATGATAGTTAATCTTGGAGGTCACTTAATCTAATGACATTTTATGGATGAAATGGAGAGATTTGTAATAAGAGGAATAGGCAGACTTGATTACTCGTGCACATGTGACAAAAGATGAAGCCTTATGTTTTTTAAACGTTCTTGCTTTGTTTTGCATTAAGTAGCTTGTTTGATTTTTCGTAGAACAACTTCAATTCATGTTTGTCTTAAACTAGCCAATACTTAGAATGACCTAAATGAAAAAAAAAAGGAGTCTCTTCTTTATAAACTTTAAGAGTAGGCTTTAGTTGTTGGATTACTATGAGATGAATGGCTAAAATCTGACACTATTAACAACTATCAAATGGCCTTTGTTGATTCAATTGCTAGGATTTACTCATTCTCTTCATATGGATCATGAGCTTAGGCCATAGGCTTTGGATAAGCCCAATGGCTTATAATAAAGAATATAAACTCATTAATAACAAAACAAGTCCATAAGTCTTATTGAAGTCTAAATAGCTCATTTTGAGGCTAAACAAAGTTTGAAAGAGCTTAGAAAGTCCTCTTTCAAGCTTACTTTTCCCATGTATAAGTTAATCAAGTAAGGCTAAAAGCAGAACATTTAGTTTAGTTGTTCCTTGCAAGGATTGCAAGAGTCATATTGTGTTATGTTGTGGTAGCTTCAATGGGTAGCTATACGAAGAAAGACAGTCAACTTATGGACCATCCAAAAGGCTCAACACCAAAGCCCAATGTCATCATGTGCCAATGTTGTGTCAACCTAACATACCCTTATGAATTAAAACTTGATCTCCACTCTAAAGGCTAAAGTGGTACTTTTCATTCCTAACCACACTTTCCTAATTTCAAAGATTCACCTTCCTAGTCATATCTCGTTCTTGCCTTCTCCTTATTCCTTCTTTTTATTCTTTCTTTTTTCTTTTTAATTTACTTTCCTTTGATTTCTTATGTGAATCTATGCATAATTAGTTAAATCTCCACACATCTTCTATTTTTTTGTCAAGGAGGACATCATCTTGCCTAAAAAAAAACATGAAGTTCATCACTTCAATTATTTCAACTCAAATCTTGTTCACCTCCTCTCTCCTTTCTTATGAGATTTCCTTCTTAATTCCTTTCCAAAATTTACTTAGTACTTCTTTAAAGCTCTATATATTAGCACATCAATGGTATTCTTTTCTAATGTTCTTCCCTCAAAGGATAATAAGGTCAAATTTCTTTTCCCATATTTCTTACTTCCTTTCATCTCCTCTTCTTCTTCTTCTTCATTTATTTCATATGCCTTTGACTCCTAGTTTCTACATACTTTAATTTGTAGAAATTGATAAGTGACGAGTTCCACTTGAAAAGTGATTGCAACTGACTAAAGAAGCTTTGCTCCATCATTGTTCTACTGTTGTAGTTGTGTTACGTTGGCCATTGTCTCTTTCTTCCTCCTTCTTCTCTTCTTTTTTTTTTCATTTTTATTCCTTTGCAATTTTGCTGGTTATTTCCTTTAATATTTAATTCATGAATTTTTTTTTTCTTTCTCTAAAGGTTCATATAATCTCAGACAATAGTAGTGGCATGAAACTGATGAATCTTTTGTAAGCAAGGACATATGCTCGCTCTCGGGAACAAATAGGCTTGAGGTGTGCTTCTCATTATTCTACATATATATGCATGTAAGTATAGTTGTTTTTCTCAATTTCCCTTGATTTTTATCCAAACGACTAGTTCTTATATTTTCTTTGACCATGGTACTTTCTTTGGCTATGGTACTTATTGCCATTGTATGCTTACTTTAAATTTTATTTTATTTTATTTTCAATTAAGAATGTCTTCATGACTTACGGTCTATTATTATTATTATTATTATCAATCACAGCCCACTTCAAATTTTGCTACTTACAATTATTATTATTTTTTAATCATTTATATTATACAATTTTATTACTATTTTATTTTTTATTATCATTTTTTAAATCAAGCCCTCCTTTTTTTTTTCTTAATTCTTTCTCATTCTTTTTTTTTAATAGGTGTCTCTAATTGTGTTTGCTAAGTTTATATTTTTAATATATAGTTTTTTTTTTTGTCTATGTAATTTCACCATTTTTGTGTTCTCTTATGGTGATATTAGATGCATTCTTTTTTGTTTTTAGGTCAACTAACTAGACTATCTTCTTTCTAAGTCACTCTAATTCCTAAATAAGTGGTTATGTTGTCAACTCCAGATTTCCTAAGTTCTTGAAATTTAATTTGCTTAGAATTTTGTCTTCAACTCAAGCTGCTTCACTTATTTAATCAATTGCAAATAATGGGCAAGACTACCCCAACTCAAGTTGCTTAAGCAAATTGATAGAAAGAGGTACAAGCTCATAATAGAAGTTAGGTACCTTCAGCATTGTCTCCTCGTGATAATCAAACCAACAAGACCTTTCGGCGACTCCTTTTGGATGACTTGTAGATATTGCATGCTTAACTCTACAACTTTTCTCATAGATTCATTAACTTAAAGGTTGATTCTGGGCTTAAAACATTGGCAGATGTGAGCTCAATACTTTACTTTAAGAGTGAGAGGAAAGAGCATCCTATGCCACTTACTCAATTTACTGCTTCAAAGCACACAATTCCTAATCGGCACTCATGGGCGAAATACATCATGAGGAATATAGATTATGTCTCAATATTAAAGTAAGCTAAGATCATTAAAGTTATGCATTTGACATTACAATTTAACTTCTGCAAGATGAAGGACATGAGGTCTTTGCAAGCTCTCATATCTCAATGGAGTACTCAAACCCATACCTTCATAACTTTTTAGGGTGAACTCACCTTCACCATTGAAGACGTCGTTCTCCTCCTCATGCTTCACAACTTTGGAAAAACAAACACTATAGCATCATGAAATAGGCTACGATATGAGAGGTGTACACAATATCTTGCAAGGTGCTATTGGTTGAAGTAAGACTTCTTCAAAGAGATCCACCTTTTCAACATGGATTAAATACTTTTATGACATAATAGGGAAGAATGAACACCTAACATGAGGTTCTGGCTATATAAGTAAGTACCATTTTTCTTATGTTCCCACATTTAAACATCTCATTTATATGCAATAGTGTCTTTGTATAACACTTGGTGCAACTGTAAGCTTATAACATTTATAATTCTCTAGCTGTCTATGTACATTTTTCCTAATAGGCTTAAAGGAGGAGTTATTCTTAGACTCTTCCCTTTAGCAATTCGTATTGCCAAAGGAGAATGCTTTATCATAGCATCATTTTACTTAGGCATGGTTATCAAAATTGTAATTCTACTATTCATTTGAATGCATAAAATCAGTAAAATCATATAAAATCGTATAAAATCGATAGAGTCGTATACTTATAAAATCATATATAAAAGTTTATAATTTTACTAAAAATCTACATATAAACGATTTTACTTCCCTTTTTAATTAAGAAAAATATTATAAAATCACAAACTTGTAAAATCGTATCGTGACTTTGACTCGTAATTTTAACAACTATACTTAAGCTCACTACATCATCACTTGGATTTATACTATCATGCTACTGCTTGCTCAATGAGCCGTTACACAACTTTATACGATGTAGATGTGGTCTTCTTTCAAATCTTTTTTTGCAAAAGGTTTGGGGGACACTTAACTTCTCCTAACATCAATATGGACCTTAATTCGAATCCACTATGATCATAGGCAAGGGTAGAAAGACAACAAAACGGTTCTTTACTTGAACTCTTTGATACAATTGTAGAGTTTACATTTCATCCTTATGTAGAAAAGAACACCATATATCATACCTATAACAGCTATTATCGACCTTTTAAGTTTGTCTCTTTGGAGGGTCATGGAAACTTGTGATCCTCCTAGACTAGCTTCCTTTAATGGTACATTTTAAGGAGTCTTCCCTTGTTATTAGGTTATTGGGGTTCAAATGGAAATACTTTAGAGCTTGAGGTCATGGTTTATTCTCTACACAAAGTTGCTTAACAATTTAGATTTGATCAAGGTGTTCCCTAGATGATTGTTATTGCTTTAGATTTTGATACCTACTATAAACTTATTTGACTTGAGGATATTAAGATGATCCATTTGGATGTTCACCAATTCTATTTTGGTCCTTTGAATCGCAATGGGATGATATCCCTTGGTTGGTCATCTTACCAAACCAAGTACTTAAAAGGATTCCAAGCTTGTACCTTTTTGTTAAATGTGGAGCCTTTAATCGAAGTCACTATTTATAATAAGGAGTTTTACCTTTGGCTTTTAAGACCGAACAACAAGAACAAGATAATCACTCTAATGAAAGAATAGGAGCATTTAGATCAGTGGAGGTAAGAGTGAACTCTTCAAAGCGTCATATTCCTCCTTTAAGTTATGACCAAAATGGTGCCAAAGAGTTATGTACTTAAGAGGTAATGGTTGTGTTTTTAGAATTTTTTTTTTTCCTTTATATATTTACTTCCTTTTACTCTTCTCAACTTTATCTTTGCACGGTTCCATTCAATCCAACTCTTGTTTAGAAGAGCATCCATCACTCCCTCGGAATCCCAACGGGAACAATGACAACTAGGAGTCAGTAAACTATAAGGATTCTCTTAAAGAGTATGAACAAAATGATGGTAGTGATGATTTATACACTCCAATTGATTATGTTGAGATAATCAATTATGATAATGAGGCATGCCTTAATGGAACTCAAGTACTTTTTACTTGTACTGACTAAAGTTATTAAAACTCATGTTGAAGCTTTGATTTATTAGGGTACTTATAACACAAATGGCATAGTTTAGGCGACTAATCCTCCTTATGTGCTTTTTGTTGTTACGCTTACTACTCTATCTTCTACCTTAATTGCTGACCTATCCCATTAGGATAAGGAAGTAAACTTGACACTTAATATCGATTCGAAGGAGATAATAAGATTTCATGGATTTGATGTGCCTACACATCTTATGGCACCATTAGAACGACTACATGCTTTAATTAGGGAATTGTAGGTAGAGTCATCATTTGCTCATACTCCCATGCATATTAGCATGGTGATTATGCTGGGTGAAGCCATGTCACTCATCAATTGTTCTTAGAGGAATTTGTCTAGGAAGTATGCAAACTCCATCATAAAAGCATATGAGGTGTCCCAACAGCTGAATTTTCATGTTAATAGCTTGAAGCTGCTTATGGCCAAGGTGTAAACTCCATACTAGTGCAACTAGGTCTAAGTTGTTAGTTTAAGGCATTCAGGTAAGTAATCCAATTAAGTTAGAAATTTACAAAGAGTTTAGTAATATTAGTCGAGCAAACTTCATAAGTTTGGAATTCAAAAATATAATAAAATATTAAAATATAGCTTAAATAGTAAAAATTTATTACATTATTATATGTATCGAAAACACGTGGATTATGCCTTATTAATTAACAATTTCATAGAGATAAATTATAGAACTGATAAAATTAATAATGTGCATAAAATAATATGTAAAAAACATGTACACACATTAGGTATAATTAATATATAAATATATGTACTCGTAATTATAAAAAATACTTAAAACCATGCAAAATTCACTAAATAAATAAAGAAAAATATGAAAAATTATTAGACAAATTGCATGGCAATTAGGTAACGCTCCTTATTATGTAGCAAACCAAAAAGTCAATTGGTGTTGGTTAGAAAATTTGGAAAAATCATGCTTTGACACCTAATCTAAGTAAGAAACATATGTTATTAGAGAAAGGAAATTCAAAACACCTCTAAACCTCATTATAAAAATGCAAATCTCCTTCTTGATGAGTAATTTGCTCATTTGAAAGTTTGGAAAAATCTTAGGAGAGAGTTTGAGATAAAGGAAGTAAGGAGGAAAAACTTAGAAAGAAGATATACTAAAGTAAGGTGTTGAAGATTTTTCAACAAATAGCCACAACTTGAGAATGAAGCAAGACCATTGCCTAAAGGAGTAGCTAGTGCCTGTTCTGGTCGATAAGCACTCTCCTACCCACGGTGATCGATGCTTCAAGTTCTAGTAAGTGACCACTTTACCTCAATTTGAACTAAAATTTAGAAAAAATAACAAATGAACTTCAAAAAATTTGAAACTTGGTTTTCCTAAGTATTATCGTACGAGGAATTCAAATCTCAAATTGATTCTTAAAATTCTGAGTTCTATCAAAAGGTTTTTAAGAAAAATGTCCTAACTATTGATTGTTAATTGCATTTTCGAAAAACCAATTGATGTCGTTTTGACTTGAATTTTTTTATGATTAGACTCTTGAAATGTCATACTTTGATGCTATGTGGTCGAATTTTCAAAATTGAACTGTTGAATGTTTGGAAATTTTTAGTTTTCACAAAAACAGTATGCTAGTTGTTATGATTTTCTAAGGAAGCTTGATGGATTTCTATAAAACAATGTTACAATTTGTATCCATCAATGGTTTTAAGTTAATGATTTTTAAGTTTAAGTAGAAATTTTATAGTATATGAACTTAATTCTAAAGTTTTGTAAGGAAACATACTTAAGTAAAATGAGTAGTATGGAAGTGTAAGGAGTAACTATAGAATTGAGTCATTAACTTGCTGCAAATATAAGTTTATTAAGGTTCTATAACTCAAGGTAAGCTGAATTATGTGTAAAGTAGTAAAATGTAGAAATAGCAGCAAATTCAGAAAACTTTATCAAAACCTAGGTCAAAATGTAACATAGTATTGAATATTTTCAGCATACTAAAAATTAGATAGTAAGTTAGAAGGTGGTTTGTATATGGACTCTACACCCTTACTAGAGTCAAAACATAAATTAGAAACATTTTAAATAAGAATCTAAATTAGGACAGTAGGTCATAAACTTGGTCAAAACCTACCTTACTTAACTAAAAACTAATAAATGATTAACAGAACTTACTCAACTCATAGGAAAAACATGCCTAATATTGAAAATAAATTCTTACTCCATATATGATTAAAAACTAAAATTGTATATTAAATATTTTGAGATTACTAATGAGGACACGCATGACATCAAAGGATAAAGTGATACTACATCACGGTATGTTGGGATCATGGCTTTACAACTTATTGGGGGTACTATATCAAAGTATCTGGAGGTTTAAGAGTACATCTATTTATGGTTGTAACTTAGTCATCTGTACACATGTTACGTGTGTGATTGATAATTTGATTTGTGATGGGAGTTGATCTCCCTAGAGTGCTACTTTCCATGATTCTATATTGTTTGGTTTGTTTGAAACTTGCTTGACCACCTATAAGTGAAACTAATCGAGATTTGACTTCTAATCTAATTAGATATGCATAACAACCCATTAGAGGATACGATTAAGTATGTTAAACTAAACACCGACTCCTTCAATGTGGATAGCTAAAATGGTCATTTCTCCACCCTTAGTCAAATTAAGTGAAAAGAGAGGAGATCGCGGCAAGGTTGGGAGCCATAATTTTAAGTTAGTTTTAGGAGGAAAGTGTTCTCTATTGCACAAGTCTAGGTTTGGTTTAATTTGATTCATGTTGAAACTCTTTAATTCATGTTAGAGCGAACATAGTTTCTCTAACCTACAATAGAAGGAATAACATTGTGTAATGTTGAATATGGCCTTTTGCATTTCATTTCATTAAAATTAATAATCTTGCTTATGTTTATAATTTGTACTCTTTGGTCTTCATTCTACTTACTGAGCTAATTATACTCACATCCCTACAGATTCTGTTGTAGATACCGATGAAAGAATAAAGATACAATAATATATCCAACCATTGGTTACTATGCAAGGGGTTAGGGAGTGAGAAGACGTATGAAGACTATTAAAACTGGATAGCTTTAGAAGTGTTGTTCTTTTGGGAAAACTAATTAGTACCCTTGGGCAACCACTAGTTTTCTAATGCTTTCTATACATATGGGTGTCATAACGTGTAGCTTTTGAAACGTTTCTTGAAAACTGAAATCTTTTTATGTAAATATTGTTATATAAATATAAATCAAGTACTAATCGTATGTAAATATTGTTACATAAATATAAATCAAGTACTAATAGTATGTATTGTAAGTTTTCTTATGTAAATATTTTAAAGGAAATACCACATGTTCTACTTATAACAAATACCTTACTGAAAGGTTTAAGCTAGCTAAGTCGTGTTCACCTTGTGTAGATAGCAGCCGTGAGGTCAATTTCTATCTCAAACTAAGTTACACAGCAGAACTATTAGAACTCTACTCGTTTGAGATGTGACAGTTTTAGGTTGGTATCAAAGTATGGTTCCTAAAAACCAAGCATTGAACTGTCATAATTAAAATCAATTAGACATTTTAGGTACACTAAGAGTTAGGGAATAACCTGGTCGTAAAAGATTTATATCTGTAGGTTTATTTATAAGCTATATGAATGAGAATTTACCAAGTAAATCGATTTAAGGATTATAAAATATGAAATTGATTTAATGACTTGATTATTTTAGATCATATGAATGGACATATTTATGCTTGGATGCATTTTTGTTGGGAAGGATATAGGTCTCTTATTAAATATTGGATTCGAATACAAAAATTGTTATTGGATATTGTTGATAGGGAGCTATTTCATACTATTAGTGAGATCATATTTACTTGTAAGTGTAGGTTGTTTATAGTATGAAGGATGATTGGAACTTAATGGAGACTAAGTTGGGACCTATGTATAAGTACATTGCTATCGCAGCTTTTGAAAAGAGACATTTGCAACAAAAAGGAATTTTGTCTATCATGTCACTCGTTTTGTATTTTTCAACTATTATGGAACTAGGTAAAAACTATCCTTCCAATTTTGACTAAGTACCCTTAGATGTTCCTCATATTCTTAAGGACTATCCATCAGGTATTAATTATTGGTTCCCTAGATTTCTGGTTATGGAAAATATTGGGATAGAAGTATCTTACAATCTTAAGAACCTAAACTTCCAAATGAGCTATAAGAAAACCCACCCTAAAATGTTTAAGTAAACGTAGGAATAGGTGAGGAAAAGGATCCTAAGGAGGATCTAGAAGAGGAAAAAGTTGAGGAAGAGGCTGAAGTAGAACCTGAGACAAAAGGTATGGTAGAACCTACCTCAAAATGTGAGGTAGAAGATAATGAGTTGAATGGGGAAGGACCTCTTGTACAAATTAATGAAGTTAAACTTGAAGCAATTGTCATTAATAATAATATGGAAGACAAGGATGAAGTCTATGAAGTTATTATGATACTTGAGATGCTAGTTATTATATTATTAAGCTTAGCTTTTGAGGAAGTAGAAGAAGAAGCTAAAGAGGAAGGATAAGTTAATTGGCTTCCTATTGAGGAGGTAGCAGCTTCAAAAGATTCAAATAATTAGTAGAGCCAATAGATAACTAGTCGTATGGCATAATTTATGATAACTTTAGCACTTTTTAACACTAACCATGATGTAAAGACCTAGTTGTTTTTTATGTATTTAGGTCTTATGTTGTCTTATGATGTATTTCTAATCTTCTAGTATAACTTTTGTAAATTCTGGTTGTGTTTTGGTTGTCAACTTATGTAATGGATGTAACTAGACTCATGTGTGTAATAAATGAAGTTGTAAATAGAAATGATCTATTTAGGTATCAAATATGTAGTTTTTTGGTTTATAAATCTAAATTTGTAATCTTCTAGGATATAAGTCACAGTTATCAAGAATGTTGATGTATTTTATATGTAGTTATATGAGAAAAAAGTATACTTTTGTTTTCAACACTTATATTGTAAGTGATTTATATGAAGTAACGTCAGGATACGGTGACTACTGAGGTTACTATAAGATAGATGATTACCTATATGATTAAATGCATATATTGGTCAATTATTGAGGAAATATGATATGAATTGTAGGTGGTGTTTTGTTATTGTCATTATATAAGCATAAATATGTTGTTACAGGTAGACATAAAAGTTGATGTCATTTTAGAAGATTTATGGCTGATTTATACTTATATTGCTTTTGATCCATATGGATTTTCGAGTAATTTAATATTATATTAACTACTAGATTATATATGTTGAGTGCAAGGCAAATAGTTTGTTAAAATAACCAATTATGTTAGGGATGTGAATAGAAATCCAGATGACCAACTTGAGAATGTTTCCCTACCCCCTAATCCTCCTTTACTAAAGAAATCATCTAAGAATAATATATCATTGCTGCCATCATCACTGCCACCATCACCTCATCCTCCAAATATGATAGATTCAGTCCAGTTTGGATAGATGCTCATAAATACTAACCCCATGATTCAGTAATAGGGAGCTTTGATCTAGCATCTTATAATAGGTAGAAATGTCATAGATCGAAGGTAACTAAAGGTCAAACCAAAAGGGAATCGACCCTAAGAAGCTAATAAGCTCCCTAAATTTATTAAGGTAAATTGCTACTTTAAAGGTGAGATGGGAAAGCCTACCTTAATGGATGACTGGCTAGAATGTGGTTTTAAGGCTTTCAAGATTCCTGATAATTACAAAGTTTCCTATGGTGCTTTCTTTTTGAAGATAGGTGCATGTATTTTTTGAGACTTAAAGGCAAGATTTATAATGGGACCAATTACTTGGTAAGTATTTAGAGAAGAGTTTAAGAAATAATATTTTCCTATGAGTGTGCAAAACTAAATAACTAGCCACTTGATGGAATTGAAGAAGGGTGCCATGAGTATAGCTCAATATGAAAATGAGTTTAATAAGCTATTGTAGTATTCACTTGAGTCACATCGAGATAACCAAATGTTGAAGAAAGACCTTTTCCTTAATGGATTTGACCTAATAATGAGGTATAAGTTGATGGATTACAAGTTCACTACTTATAATAAAGTTTTGGACAAAGCGCAACATTTAGAGAATAATCGATTAGCCATATAAGAGCAATGGAGTAAGAAGTTAAAGGGAGTCACTCAATTTAGACTTACTTTTAAGAGGTCATCTCTAGGTACTGGTAGTTATTCAAGCTAAAAAGTGAAGAAGCTGGTAGCAATGTTTGGTGGCCCCATACATTTTAAAATGAGTTATAGTTTTTATGATAAGAAAGGAAATGTGAAATGTTGGAAGTATAGAGCTCAATACTTTCGTTGACAATGAACATAGTTGAAGGGCAGGTGTTATTTATGTGGAAACTCGAATCATATGTCAAGAGAATGCCTAAAGATGAAAATTGTAAAGTTCTATAGGTATGGAAAATTAGGACACTTTTCGAGGTATTATGGGCAAGTTGGGCAAGAAACTATGAACTTTAGTAGAGTAGAAACCGCTACAGTACTAGCATGGGTCTTCGTGATAGAAGCACAAAAGAGGATATTAAGGAGTTTGATTAGTAGATGGAGGAGTATTTCCATGATGGCTCTAATGATGATATGGACATTGATGAAACTAAGCAAGGATTGGTGACAAGAATGTAATTTAATAACTTTCTTTACTTATAGACTAAATATGGAAAATTCATTTTGGTAGATGAATATTAAGAACCAGGAAATAGGTAACCTTAAATATAACACTAAATGAATAATAAGTAACTATAGTAATAGTGTTTATTTCAGGTAATGTAATTATAAATGGACAAACCACGTATACATCGTTTGATACTAGAGCTTCACATTCATTTATTAGTGAAGAGTTCACATTAAGGAATGAAATTAATGTAATTAAGGTTAAGGCTACTTATAAAGTGAGAATCCTCACTAGAGAACAAAGATGATGGACAACTTCAAATCTAAGGGAAAGAATTTACGATAAAATTGACAGTTTTGACACTAAAAAGTTATAATGTTATTATGGAAATAGATTAGCTGTCTAAACATAAGATTTAAGTAGATTGTTGAAATAAAAGCATAATCATACACAAAGGTAAACTTGCATTTCAAGGAAGAATTGGGGAAGGTGGAATGGGATTGTTATTGGTTGAAGTAAGTGAGTAAATGGATAATATTATTGAAGATTAGTAGACCTATTGGATATTTGCAATAGAAGGGAGGAAAGAGACTCTAAGTGTATCTAAGATACTTGTAGTGTATGAAATCTCGAATGTCATTCTGGATGATTTATCTGATTTAGCCTTGCATTGAGAGTTAGACTTTACTATATAGTTGATTATAGAGACTAAACCAATATCAAAAGCAGCATATAGAATGTCATCAATAGAGCTTTAGGAGTTATAGAAGCAACTGTAGGAGTTGTTAGATAAAGGATTTATTTAGCCTAATGTGTCTCCATAAGGAGCACTAATACTATTTGTGAAGAAGGATAGATCTATGAGGTTATGTATTGATTATAAAGAGATAAATAAAGTAGCTATTAAGAATAAGTATCCGTTATTACGAATTAATGATCTGTTTGATTAGCTAATGAAGTTACTATGTTTTCACAAATTGATCTAAGATTTGAATATTATTAGTTATGAACTAAGCTTGAGGATATATCAAAGACTGCTTTTTGGAGGAGATACAGACACTATGACTATTTAGTAATTCCTTTTGGATTGACTAATGTGCCCGTAGTATTTATGAATTTGAATCTATCAACTTATCTAGATGAATTCATAGTTATGTTTATTGATGAAATTCTAATTTATTTGAAAGCTAAAGAGAAACATGCAAATCATTTGTGATTGGCATTACAAAAGTTGAGAGATAATAAGTTATATGCTAAATTGAGTAAATGTGACTTTTGGTTGGTAAAAATTTCATACTTAAGGCATATAGTATCAGGTGAAGGGATATTAGTGGATCCTAAGAGAGTTAAGGCTGTAGTTGAGTGGAAGTAGCCTACTACAATTTCAAAATTGAGAAGCTTCCTTGAAATGGCAAGGTACTATAGACGGTTTACAAAGGACTTTTTTTAAGATAGCAAGACCTTTAACTCGATTAATACAAAAGAATGCTAAATTTGACTGGAGTGATTAGTATGAACAAAGTTTTCAAGAGCTAAAGGACCATCTAATCTCAACTTCAATACTTACTCTGCTTGATCTAAATAAACTATATTATGTGGATAGTGATGCTTTTCGAAATGGATTGGGTTATGTGTTAATGTAAGATGGTAAAGTAGTGGTATACACATTAAGGCAACTAAGGCCTTATGAAAACAACACATGATCTGGAGTTGGTACCAATAGTTTTTGCTCTAAAGATTTAGAGACATTATTTATATGACCATCATTGTGAAATTTATATGAATCATAAGAGTTTGAAATATTCTTTCACTCAAAAGGAGTTAAATTTACAACAAAGGCTTTGGTTAAAACTAATTAAGGATTATGATTTGATTATCAATTATCATCTTGGCAAAGCTAATGTTGTGGCAAATGTGATAAGTTGTAAGAACCATGAGCAAGTGGCTTCACTACTTACTTCTCAGTAGGAGTTAATCCAAGAATTTGAGAAATAGGAGATTTTGATCCAAATGGCATGAGACAAATATATAGTTGATGAATTTGATAATATAACCAACTTTAATAGAAAAAATTAAATTTCAACAAGAGGAAGATCCGATCTTAAAGGAAATCAAGGGAAAGTTCAAGATGGGAGATGTACTGGATTTTCGAATTGATGAGAAAGAAGTGTTGAGATATAAGAATAAAGTATGTGTACCTCATGATTCAAAGCTAAAGAGGGAGATCATAGATGAACCTTATACTATGAGTTATACCTTACACCCTAGTAGGAATAAAATGTATTGTGACCTAAAAGCATTATTTTGGTGGAAAGGTATGAAGAAAGATATATAACAATATGTAGCGAGGAGTACAACATATTAAAAAGTGAAGGCTGAACACCAAAGGCCCAATAGGTTATTGTAACCATTGGAAATTCTTTAGTAGAAGTCCGGACATGTTACTATGGATTTTGTAATGGGACTTCCGTAGACAAGAGCAAGTCATGATTCAATTTAGGTTGTTGTGGATATGTTGACAAAGACTGCTCATTTCTTACCCTATCAAATTGGTGATTCAATGAAGAAGTTAGCTTAATTGTATGTGCAAGAGATTGTCAAATTACATGGCATACCAGTAAGCATTGTCTCAAATAGAGATAGTTGCTTTGTATCTAAGTTCTAGGAAAGTCTATATAGATCCTTAAGAACTAAGTTACAACTCAATACAGCTTATCATCCTCAAATAGATGGTCAATCAGAAAGAGTAATTCAGGTATTAGAAGATATGTTAAGAGATTGTATTTTGGACTTAAGCGGTGAATAGGTTCAATATCAACCATTAGTGGAATTCACTTATAACAATAGTTATCAAGTAACTATACAGATGACCTCGTATGAAGCGTTGTATAGAAGGAAATGTAGATCACCACTATATTGGGAAAGTAACAAACATGCTATGATAGGACTTGAAACAATCCACTAAATGAATGAAAAAATGAAGGTAATATGATATAGAATGAAAGTCGAATAGAAATGTTACAAGAGTTAAGTAGATTTGAAATGAAAACCCATGGAATTTGCAATAAGGGATCATGTGTACGGAAAAAGATAAGTCTTTTTAAGAGATTTAAATTATTCAATACCACAGGGAAGTTAATTCCTCGATTTATTGGGCCATTTGAAGTATTGGAGTTGTAGCATATTGAATTACTTTACCCCTAAACTTAGTAGGATATCATGATGTTTTTCACATGTCAATGTTATGGAAATTTGTGAAGGATCCACATGCAATAGTGGAATTGAAACTAGTGGATCTATATGAAGATGATACTATTGAGGAGAATCCAACTAAAATACTAGGGAAACCAATTCAAAAGTTGAGAAATCGTGAGGTAGATATGTGAAAGTTCAGTAGAGTAGTGGTTCAAGAGCAAAAATAACTCGGGAGCCAAAGATGGTAATGAAGAATTACTACTCATAACACTTCAAAAAAGATAAGTAAGTAATGATATTTCATGAGGATGTAAGTATTTATCAATTATATAGTAGTTGAATTGGAAGTTTTGAGGACAAAACTTTTCTCAAGGGGATGGAAATGTAAACCTTATACTTGCATGACTAAGTCTGGGCAGTTGATTTAGGCCATTCAAGAATATAACCCAATTAAGCTAGAAACTTATGAATAATTTAGTAATATTAGTTGAGGAAACTCTATAAGCTTGAAAACCGAAAATATAATAAAATATTAAAATATAGCATAAATAGTAAAAATTTATTACATTATTATATATGTATCGAAAATATGTGAATTAAGCCTCATCGATTAACAAACTCCTAGAGATAAATTATAGAAGTAATAAAACTAATAATGTACATAAAATAATATGTAAAAGACATATATATACATTGAATATAGTTAATATATAAATATATGTACATATAATTATCAAAAATACTCGAAATTATGCAAAATTCACTAAATAAATAAATAAATAAAATTATGGAAAATTATTAGAAAAATTGCATGGCAATTAAGGAACACTCCTTATTGTGTGAAAAACCAAAAAGTAAGTGGGGTTGGTTAGAGAATTTGGAAACATCATGTTTTGACACCTAATCTAACTAGGAAACACATGTTATTAGAGAAAGGAAATTCAAAACACCTTTAAACCCCATTATAAAAATGCAAATCTCCTTCTTGATGAATGTTTTTCTCATTTGAAAGTCTAGAAAAATCTTGGGAGAGAGTTTGAGATAGAGGAAGTAGGGAAGGAAAACTTAGAAAGAAAATATACTAAACTAGAGTGTTGAANACATTGAATTTTATTCACATATACTTATATGTACATATAATTATCAAAAATACTCGAAATTATGCAAAATTCACTAAATAAATAAATAAATAAAATTATGGAAAATTATTAGAAAAATTGCATGGCAATTAAGGAACACTCCTTATTGTGTGAAAAACCAAAAAGTAAGTGGGGTTGGTTAGAGAATTTGGAAACATCATGTTTTGACACCTAATCTAACTAGGAAACACATGTTATTAGAGAAAGGAAATTCAAAACACCTTTAAACCCCATTATAAAAATGCAAATCTCCTTCTTGATGAATGTTTTTCTCATTTGAAAGTCTAGAAAAATCTTGGGAGAGAGTTTGAGATAGAGGAAGTAGGGAAGGAAAACTTAGAAAGAAAATATACTAAACTAGAGTGTTGAAGGGTTTTCCATGGATAGCTGCAACTTAAGGATGAAGCAAGACCATCACCTAAAGGAGTGCCCAACGCCTGTTTTGGCTAACAAGCATTCTCCCTTCTACAGCCAAAGCTTTAAGTTCTACTAAGTGACTATTTCAACTTGATTTTAACTAAAATTTAGAAAAAACAGCAAACAAACTCTAAAAAATTTGGAACTTAGTTTTCCCAAGTATTTTTGCATAAGGAATTCAAATCTCAAATTGAATTTTATTTTGAGTGCTAGTATAAGGTTTTTAAGAAAAATGTCCCAACCATTTATTTTCAATTGCATTTTTGAAAAACCAATTGATGTAGTTTCGACTTGAATTTTTTATGAGTAGACTCCTAAAATGTCATACTTTGATGTTATGTGGTCGGATTTTCAAAATTGAGTTGTTGAGTTTTTGGAAAATTTAGTTTTCACAAAAATAGTGCACTAATGGTTATGATTTTCTAAGAAAACTTGATGGATTTCTATAAAACCATGTTATAATCTGTATCCATTGGCATGCAACACTAAAAGTGACTTAATGGAAACATACTTAAGTAAAATGTGTATTATGGAAGTGTAAGGAGTAACTACAGAATTTAATTGTTAACTTGCCACAAATACAAGTTTATTAAGGTTCTATAACTTAAGGTAAGTTAAATTATGTGTAAAGTAATAAAATTAGAAGTAGCAACAGGGTCAAAAACTCTATTAGAAATTAGGTCAAAATGTAACTTGGTATTAAGTATTTTTAGCACATTAAAATCGGACAATAGGTTAGAAAGTGGTTTGTACATAGACTCTATACCCTTACTAAAATCAAAACATAAGTCAGAAGCTTCTTAAATAAGAACTTAAATTAGGACAATAAGTCAGAACCGTAGTAAGGAAGTTGATTAGAACCCACTTTAATTAACTAAAACTTATGAAATAACTAATGGAACTATAGCCCTTAAATGAACCTTAAAATCCTAATCAGGACCCTAATACGTGTGAACCTTTAAAATGATAGTAAAACTCTAATCTAGTGTCGAAAACCATAATCCAACTATTGTACTCTAATTAAATAGTAAAACTATTCATTAATTGGAGACTAATCACTTAATGGGCTTAACTAACTTAATTTGACATATTAAGTCTTAAAATGCTCCTAATTAATGCCAAGTGTATGAATAATTAAGATTAAGAAACTTAATTACACCTTAATCTGCTAATCAGGTTTTATGTCATAATTAACCATAAGTTAAGAGTGATTACTCATTTGAAACCATAGTAATTATTTGAAAATATCTCCTTAATGTTGCCAACATTATACTTAGGGAGATAATGTGAACCCCGTAAGCTTTCAAATTTGAACTCGAGATCGAATACAAGAGTCAATAGGTAATCCCTATAATTGCTCAAAATATAATAATAAACCCCCTAAATAAAACAATTGAATCCTAAGTAATAAGTCATAAACCTTAACTAATAAGTCGAAGAACCGAAGAACCATAAAAAGAGTAAAACACTAACAGTTAGTTCACTTAACTAAATGAAATAAGGGGAGAATGGAATGGTAATTATGATGGAATGGAATAGATGTGTAATAAAGAATGAATACATATTATAGTGTTTACTTAAGTGTGATAGAATTGTTATTACATTGTTTATTTAAAAGATCATAACAAGGAATTAATAATGAATAGAAAATAAAATGTCCAAAATGACCCTGTTTATTAGAAAATAATATTAAATAGAATGGGTAAAAAGAACAGACAAATTGTATTAGCCCCAAATCCAGCCCAATAGCTCACCTTAGAAACCTTAACCTAATTGAAGAAGAAGAAATCCAAGATGTTGTTCAGAGACGCATGACGGTGATCATTGAGAAATGATCTCCACTACTTCTCCCTTACACAAAATGTCCATAAGGTAATCGCAAATAATTTCTCCAATCAGTTAGAAATGGCCATTATAAGGTAAAAAATGAACTAAACAACATAATAAGGACTCCATAAATAACGAGGAGGGAATGGAATAGCCGTTCCCTCCAACTAAATGGGACTAAAACCCTAATGGTATGTATAGAACCTTATAAACCTTGATACATTAAAAACCTCAAAACGATTGGAAAATATCAATAGACTAACTAAAACCTTAGTTAGAAGTCCAAAACCCTAATTAAACTAATAAACCCTGAGTATATCCCTAAACTATTCACTAATCACAAATAATTTCTCCAATTGGTTAGAAACCCTAAACCACTAGTCTCATACACGGTCCAAAAACCCTAATCATTCTTGAATAATAAAGGTCTCTAATAAATGAAGTAGTATAGGTCAATGAACTTAATTAAAGTGATAAAATATGGTAAGGACATAATTATATCATAATTAGGCTTAAATTTCTTAATTAAGTATAATCGTGATTAATTAGCTTAATTACCCTTTGTTCCATCTGCTAACCCTAGTCTTCTTAATTAACAAATGGATAAGATGAATTAAGGAGACAAAACAAAAAGATTAATTGGTAGTTAAGACATTTTGAAGACAAATTCTTACCTTATTTTGCAAAAATCATAAAAGCAAGTAGTCTCAACTTAAAGTTAATACTTTATAACCAAAAGAGGAGAGGGTTTGTCCTATATACCCCATCTCCTTGATATGCAATTTCACCCCTTCAAAATGCTCATTTGACTCCATTTTTCACTCTTAGAAAACCCTAAAAAATCCTCTCTACAAACCTAAATAAAAATCAAAGAAAGAAGGAAGGAAAACTAAGAAGTTCTTCTAGATTCCCCTATGCACATCAGTGCCTTTTAGCATTACCACCACTATACGACTTCGAATTACAAACCACCACCACCAAAAGATCACAAATACACCCTACTATCCTGCCGACAAACATTTGTGACTAACGAGGCAAGTTTTGACTTCGTTTTTTAATGAAAAAGTTGGAACTCATACAGGTTAGTCTAAGGTAAAACTCACCCAACTTAAGTTTTCTATTTACATTGGTTTTACACATGATATATTAAGAGTTTAAGATTAAAAATATTATATAAATATATTATAATTATGTACATATCATTTTAGAGCCTTATAATTACACATTAATTTATGTTCTTAGCTAGTTTGCTATTCGTATTGTAGAAGTATAGGAGATAATTCTATATAGATAACTTGAAAAGAAATTGAGAGCACACCAAGAACCCCAACTTCCTTTGCATGTTTCCCCCTCCTTGATATGTATCTATCGCATTTTCACCATGTTTTGTGATATTATTAACTTCAAAACAAGTAGAAATGTGAGTAACGGCAAGGAAAATACACTAGAATAAGTGGTGGATACATGAAGTTAAAGAAACTTACAAAACCCATAGTTAGCCACTATTATTAATGGACTTAATGAATGTAAATTTTGATTAATTAGTGTTAAGTATGATTTAAGATGTAATTAACCAAGTTAAGTAGGATGATGATGAGTTAATGGCCTAAATTAGTTAAGTTAATGATTAAGGCCTTAGGAATAGTGTTAAAAACCCCATTAATGCAATGAACTAGATCTGGAATACTTAGTGAAATGGGTTACTTAGTGGACCCATTAGGATATTAGGCCAATTGGAATAAGTTAGAATCAAGTTTAAGGTCCTAAAATGCAAATTAGGCTTAAATTATCTTAACTAGTGATTAGGGCCTTAGAAATATGATTAGAAGCCCAATAAATAAAAAGAACTAGATCTAAATTCTAATAGAAAATAGACTTATCTTAGAGCTTTTAGAGGGATTAGACCTAAATTAATAAGTGGAGTTGAGCTTAAGGCCTTAAGATGCAAGATATGCCTAAAAACCCTTAAAAGGACAAAGAATAGAGCCTAATAACTATAGTACTAGATTTGACCCCTAAGTTAATGGACTTATAAAATAATACCTTAAAGGCCTATTAAGTCTAAAAGCCCATTGAAACTGCCCTTATAAGCCCCTTTATGAAATAGGACTTAAAACTAGCAAAAAGGGCCCATAAGAGTAAAATCAAAGCCCAAATTAAAAATTATAGAAATTAGACTGAAAATAAAACTTAAAACGTTTAAATAAAAGCCCAAAAGACCAAGTGTAAAGCCCAATACCAAAATCTAAGCCCAAAACTAGACCTAAACCCTAAGGTGGTAAAACTAACAGCATTGACCAATGAACTTATTTGGCCCAAATTGAATTCTTATAAGTCTAAGCACCTTAAAAGGACTTCATAAATGAAAGAATACTTGAAAACGATGAAAATTGACTAGAAGAACATAAAATTCCAACTTAAAACAAGAAAGTTATAACTAAAATATGAAATATGTGGAAATAAGAAAATTATAGTAAGACTAGGGAATAGATTAAGTTTAAGATGAGTCTTATTTTTTTTAATTACCTTACTTAGGTGATTTATGATACAAAGTTCGAGACTACTAAGGACTACTTGAAATACTAGACTTCAAGGCTAAGGGAGTGAATCGACCCTTATCTTATCTTGTATTTGCTTATAGTATATTGCACTAATTAATTATATCTATGAAAACTATTATGCTTAAGGAATTGGGGTATTTTCATGTACTTGTATTAGTTGTACTTGCATGCTAAAATACCAAAATTATATGAAACTGATGAATCGGTTGTTGCATTAGCTTATAAGACTTTGAAGTGTTTATTATATATATTGATTAGTCACTTGTAAATTGGATTAATAATAATTTGACCTCTAAATAAACCAATCATGCATTGTAGTCTTTTGTATTATTACCAAAGGGCATTAACAATACGTAGTAGAGTGGGAGATCATACATGTTAGATCTATTATTGTAATATGTTATTGTTGTATTGTACAACGTACTTGTACAACATGTTCTTACCTTGACCCTTAGGATCTACTCAGTTGTAGAGAGTGCCACCCTCTACTTGAGATTAAGTTGTGTCCATTGCTTTAGGTCTACTAAGAGAAGATGATATTTGTTCGAACGATAGATGTAGAGACCTAGGTCTTGATGTGCTTAAATACTTCTTAACCCGAGCAACAGTGGGAGTAAAATTGTGTTGTATGTAGTTATCAGTCGATTATATGTACTATTTGCATTGCATATGCTTGTACATACATTCATATGTTTGATAAATAACTTGCTTCTTATTATTTGATGGTAAGGTAGGAAAGTTACTCACTAAGCTAGATGTTTATAAGTCTTACAAAGCTGGGGTTGGGCTAGGATTTGCATTCAGAGTGCTCCATTGGGCTAAGAAAGTAAAATGATAAGTTTAGAAAAGCAAGTACGATAGTTGAATTGAACTTTTAAAGTGTCTAGTGACTTTATGATTGTTAAAATTTATATACCTTTCTTATTGTTTGGTAAGTGATTTTGACTCTCTACGATTCTAGTGATTATAGATTATAGGATCACTTATAGATATATATATATATATATATATATAATAGATGCATGTAAAAAGTTTAAGTATGATTAAAAACTTACAAGTTATAGTCTTGTAACCTTTAATTTGCGAAACGATCTTTATATCATTGGTATATATGTAATATGAAGATTTTAGGTAAAACTACCAAACCCCCTTTTAGAGTGTTACAACTAGTTTTCTAATGCTTAATGTACATAAAGGTCTTGAAACCTGTAGAGTTGAAACTTTGCTTGGAAATTGAAGTCTTTTGATGTAAATATTGTTATGTAAATATAAATCAAGTGCTAATAGTATGTACTATAGGTTTTCTTATGTAAATATTTTGAAGGAAATACTACATGTTCTACCTATAACAAATACCCTATTAGATGCTTTAGGCCGATTGAGTCATGTTCACCTTGTGTAGGGTATATCTATGATAACGACTGTGAAGTTAGCTTCTATCTTAGACTAGTTTACACAAAGAGACTATTATGAGTCTATTTATTCAGGACATGACAAATGGCTTATAAGTTATTATAGTGTAACTAGCTAATCAAGGCTGGTGAACAGGTCATCAATGAAATTAAGGTTCTATAGCAGAAGAAAGTGTCCCTTGACATAGAGATAGATAAACTTGCACATGAGACAAACTTTAATTTAAAATTAGAGCAGGATATAGCACCTTGATGTATATGTACTCTGTTTACAATTTTCTTTTCCTCCATTAAAAAATAAATAAATGGAAAAGAACTTGAATTATTAATGATAGTTATTCCCAATTTCATTGTATCTTTGCATATAGATTATTTTGATTTTGACTCTTACAATCTACATATATATAACATTACGATTGCCAAGCTTACTGTAAAACTGCTTCATCTCAACAATCAACTTAAAAGTAGTTTTAGATATAATGGCATGATCACTTCGATCATTCATGATTAAGGCTGCTTCAAACTTAAGTTTCATAAAGGCATTATGGTTGCTAAGCTTGTTGTAGGGTCACTATGATCCATTACAACTTGAGATCGCTTTATTCCAATATTTGTAAGGCGTAAATGGTCATTACGTCCGCTACATGCTTAGAGTCAAGATTACTTCTAAGTGATAATGACTACTCTGATGAGATCATTTCGATCTCTCACAACTAAGGCTACTTTAACACCAGGATCTGTATTAAAGTATTATAGCTACCAAGCCTACCTACTATAGCTTGAGATTACTTTGACCTCAACATTTGGATAGCGTAAAGGGACACTATGTCCATCATATGCCTAGAGTCAAGATTACTACCAAGTAACAATGACAACTATGTTGAGATTGCTTCAATCTCTCATAGTTGTAGTTGCTTCAACCTTAAGGTTTATGCTAAGGTGTGGTGGCGACCAAGCTTACAGTAGGATCGCTTCAATTAGTTATAACCGAGATCACATTGATCTTGTTGGAAAGAATCACTTTTGAAAAAATAAAGCTAGTTGGCAATGGATGGGGAAAGTGATGAAATCCATTACTATTTTGTTTCATTCATGAGGAATTACATAGCAGTTTAGAAATAAAACTTCTTAACATATTGAAAAGTAATCAGAGTAGTGATGGCATCTATTCAAAGGTTGCGGAGTTTGCAATATCTGTTGTCATGGACTTCTTCTAAAATGAAAGGACCCTCCTATTTTGGAGTAAACTTTAAGGCTAGAAGTCCATTCTTACATGCTCAGCTATATGGAGGTTGACCTCGCCTTAATTGAACGAGCTCTTCCTCAAAGGGCAATCATATGCAACACTTAACCCTTGGAGGTAGTTGGCTAAGTTATGTTTGGTCATATCACATTTCTCATCAAATGCTTCCAAGTCTAGCATTTTGAGCATATCGGGCTCTAATTCAGCATTTAGAGCTAGACAAGTTGATGGTACTAAAATCTCAAACAATACTATGGTCTCTTTGTTGTACACCAAAGAAAATGGTGTTACTCAGTAGGTATGCATTTCAAAGCACAATAGGCCTGTAATGCTAATGGTAGCTTACTGTATCATTCCTTCTTAATATCATATACCATTCAACTAAGGGCTTTCAAGAGTATTTTGTTCATCACTTCGACTCGACCATTTCTTTTTGGGTAGTATGGTGTGGACTTTATGCAGTTGACATTATAAGATTCCAATAACTACATAACATGTGAATCAATAAATAGAGCCCCATTATCTATCAACATATGCCTTGGGATTTCAAATATGCAAATGGTATGCTCCTTCGTGAAGGTAGCCGTTGCCCATCCAATTGCCTTCCTTAGGGAAATAGCTTATACCCATTTCGTAAAACACTCAGTGCTGACTAGTATACATATGTATCCTTTAGATGGTGGATGTATAAGATCGATAAAATCGTATGGGATCAATAAAATCAAATGCCTAGGTATAAAATAGCCAATGAGTCATGAGACTGTATAGCTCAACTTCTAAAGCGTGAATAGCATTTGTTGAGGAGCTAATATTACACTTTCTTGCTACATTCGTATTCACTACATTCTCTAGAATGGAGTTCCTTTAGTATCTTTTATGTTTCAAGTGATGCCATACACCTCAAAGGTTGCCCATAGAAGGAGAACTGATACAACTCGTCACCTTATAAAATGTACTATCTTTGCTTTTCTCTTAACCATCCTAGCATCTCGACTATTAGTGGATAAGACATTGTTCTTTAAGAAGCTAATACAGGCATCACTAGTCTCTAGTGGTTACAATGAATTTGTGTTCTATCTCATCAGGTATTAAGGAATAGTTTGAACAACTTAGCTGCAGTCAAGATACATCTTTACCTATTAAGAGATGATAATACCCTCCATGATAGATTCGTTGATATAAAGGTAGCACATCCTCACCACACCACAAATCATGAAATTGCTTGAGTTTCATTTGGGCTTCTTCCATTGAGATAGGATCCCTTTAACTCCTTTATAATACAAAACAATATAGATGAACATGAAATTCTTTAGTGTTACTATAGAAGCAACTTTAAGACTTGCTAACAATGCCTTAAATGGGGTACGTCAATCATCTTGTGACTCCTTATCATCTTCAATCAATTACAAGGCAATATAGGGCATACACCTCTTAGTTACTTAGATGCCTAACTCACCATCTAAATCTTGCATTAGAACCTTAGAAGCCAAGGTCACTAAAGCATTAGCAAAATGGTTCACAGATCGTTTAGTATGCTTATATCTTACTAATTGTAACTTAGCAACTAATGCCTACATTGCAACTCTATATGGGTTAAGTATAGGTTCTTTCATCCCAAACTCCCCATTAACTTGTTTCATGATCAAATTAGAGTCTCCCTTAATACATAAGTGAGTCAGACTTACTTGTCGAGTTAAAAGCAATCTAAGTAAGAGAGCCTCATCTTTAACTTTGTTATTTAATGTAGTTAAAGTCCAATTTATATGCCAAAAGCATTTCTTAGCCAGCCAAGGATGTCAATACAACTCTGGCTCCCCATTTAGTGCTTCTAAATGAGCCATCAAATTATAGGGACCATTCCTTGCTTGTGTCTATCATGAGCGCATCTTCACTAAAATCTTCAAGAATGGCTTGACCAACATTATTGGTATTTGTTCCTGGGAACTAAGCTAGTAAGTTTTCTAGTGCTTATGACTTGATTACCTTCAGAGATGAAATACTGGTGTCAAATTCTCTAAGGAGTAGCATCCATTTTTCAATTCTCCTAAACAACACTAGACGTAACAATAAGTACTTGATGAGGTCAAAATTAGTCATGACAATGACCTTATATGCTAAGAAGTAGTGGTGCAGCTTCTAAGCTACAAATACTAGTGTAAGACAATGTTTCTCACATGCTGGATAATTAATCTCACTACTTAAAGCATTCAACTCAAGTAGCACATTGGACATTCAATACCATCCACTCCTTATACCATTAAGGTCCCAACGGACTTGTCTGTAGATGTTAGATAAAGAATCATTAGCATCCCCCTCATTGGTATGGTCATGGTTTACAAGGAAGTCAGTATCCCCGCAATCCTCTAAAATGCCTCCTCTTGAAGTAAATCTTGGTGTGAACCGTAACCAAGAACAAACAAGACTGGTTGCTAGATGAGTCCAAGCTTACAGAAAGCTCGAAAGAACTAATGGAAGGAAGTGTGAAAGGTATGAATGATGAATGAAAGGTAAGCAAAACCCATAAACAGCTCCAGAGGATATGATGCACCAACAAAACTTTCAAGGACTCACAGCATGATTCAATATAATACACAAATCAATTCGATGAGGATACTCACCGTTTAACCTTGCTCAAGGGTTGGGATAAGAGTGTTGCCAAAAGTAAACAAAGTGTTTACGTAAGGAAGAAAATACTCAAGTATATTAAGGATGATCTAATCTCTTACAACTACAACTACAAGGGTATTTATACTCATAAGTTACGGCAACTTGCCTAAAAAGGAAAAGACAAAAAGGGTATTTCCTAAGAGAGTAATGTGCATGATACAAAAGAGTAAAAATGAATATATAAAAAAAATAATCATTAGTGCAATGGATTTTACACATGATATCGTACACGTAGCAATATTACATTGGCGATGGTTGTTAGAAAATGTAAACAAAAAGTACGAACAAATGACTTATCCGAGCAGAGATGGCTTAATTAGTTTGGAATCTCTCTTTCTCGACTTCTTGGCAAGGAAGATATCGAGTAATTGGTCAACTTAGGCGCTAGTGAGTAACCTTCAATTTGGCACACTACAAAAAGATGGGCAGTCATATGGCTTAGCATGAAGGGTGACTCAACAAGAAAGTACTTGGCCTCGGCAGGGGTTAGTTTGAATAAAAGGATTCATTATGCCAGTCCCTCTAGTCTTTAAGCTCAATTGCGGGTTAGAAGTTCAGTAGCCCGATTCCCAACAAATCCCATTCAGATAAAGCTCCCTTCTTCATCATCTGATGTAAAGGGAAGGAAATTTTAACAAGCACTAGGACGAATTGTCGAATATAAGACACCTTACCTATGAATCCCTTCAACTCCTTTTGATTTTTTTAGAAATGACATAGACTTTATGGCTTTAATTTTTACTGGATCAATGTTGATCCCTTTTTTATGTATAATAGAACCTAGGAACTTTCCAAATTAGACCCCAAAAACACACTTCAAGGGGTTCATTCAAAGCTTGTAAAGTCAGCACCTATCAAAGATTCATTTTAAGTGATCAATATGATCAAATGCTTGTTGTGATTTGATGACAATGCCATCTACATAATCTCCCACATGTAAATGTACATCATGTCATGACAGATAACAATTATAGCCCATTGATAAGTGGCTCTCGCATGCTTCTGCCCAAAAGGCATGATAGTATAATAGAAGTTCCCAAAGGGTGTATAGAAAGCTGTGCACTTAGTATCTCCTAGGGTTATTTTATTTTGATTATATCCACTAAAGCCATCTAAAAAGGAGAATAATTCATGTCAAGCATCACACTAACCAATATATCAATGTTTAGGAGTGGAAACTCATCCTTCAAGCAAGCTTTATTTAAGTCACAAAAATCTACACACACGTATATTTGGTTACTTTTCTTCATAGACATGACATTAGCCAGCTAAGTTAGGTGCTCCATAGGTTTGATAAAGCTTTCTTGCAATGACTTCTTGATTTTAGCTTTGATCTGCACCTAAATCTTTAGATGAAATACACATCAGTGTTGCTTAATTGGCTTAACTCTTGTTATGATATTCAATCAGTACATTGTTAAGCTAGGATCTAGTCTCAAAATCTCTTTGTATGTCTAAGCAAAGACATCTCGAAACGGATCTAGTCTCAAAATCTCTTTGTATGTCTAAGCAAAGACATCTCGAAACTTTTAGATGAGGTCTATCAATGGATCCTTTATTTCATTTACCAAACCTTTACTAATGAAAATAAGTTCGGACTTCTCTTTTGGGGCTGTCAAATGCAACTCCTCTATTTCTTCAGTATGTAACTTCATCTAATCTTATAGCTAAAGGGGAGTAAGTTAGGCTTCTTGTAAGTTTAACGAGTCAAGGGATGATAGAAATGCCTCTTTTGACCCCATGGACTGTCATAAGAGGTATACGGTTCACCCATTTGCTCGATATATAACTTTTGATCCCTACCACCTTGTTCTTCTTTTGATCTCCATAGTTAAGAGATGTCTTCCTCTTCTTGGGCATCTACTTATGTTCTTGAAAATCTTTCCACCATGGTAATGGAATACTAATGCGTTTGCCAATTGTTGTTTCAACCTCATCAACATACTCATCAAAATATTTCACCTCTATATAATATGACTCTCCATACTCAAATAGGCTCTTAGCAACAGGTATAAATATGTCTTTATCTTTCCAATTTCCCTTAATATATTGATGTAGTATAGAAAGGACTAGATTGTGGTTACCTACCCATAAATGGTAGGAGATTAGAGCATCCAACACATGGAATTTGGTTACCCCATGAATGCGGCCAACCTTAAAATTAGCATTACCAAACCCTGGAGATTAAGCAAGGGTCCCATTAAAGCCATGAATGTCGATTGGCTAGCAGACTGGCCTCCTCTATCTAACCCTATAGCTTTGAAAGTTGCCAAAGGATTATATTAAGTGAGGACCCATTATAAATGAAGGTTCAACAAATAGGATGACCATTGAGTTCACTCTTTATATACAACAGACAATAATGATTCGAATTGCTAACATACATATCATCATTAAAAGATGATAGCATTCTCATACACCTTTGACATCTTATGAATCAGCTACATTACATTATTCAAACTGCTACTCTGAGATTTTTACCAAAGAAGTTGTTGTAGTAAGTCAGAATTTGTCGTCAAATCCCAGTAGAACAAGAAATTTTTGCAATTAGCAAAGTTATCACAGCATGATTACTCAAAGCTGAGTCTACTACCTTCCTTTTTCTCTCAGGTGTTTCTTCCCATAATACACTTTTACGTCCATCAACCTTCGATTGGTCAACTTCTTGAGAAGTTCTTAAGTCATGCAAAATCACATTAGCAACCTCTTGATTGTTGTGTGCTATAAGTAAGTTTGTAAACCCGCAAATTTAACTAATTATGAGTATAATTAAACTATAGTACTCTAGATAATATCATGGATTGATAAGGCTAAGTAAAATAATTTTTTTTTATTAAATTGTGAAACTGAATATAGTATCGGTAGTAAAAAACCCTAAAAACGCGATTGAAACCTAAATCGCGTTTAAAAACCCTAAATCCTATATACGTATAAATACCCAAAATCAAATTTGAACTTGACAAAAACCGAACTTTAAGCTTATAAAATGAATAAATATAACTTAATATTAATAAAACCTTAATCGATTGTAATTATCGACTAATATGCATAATTATGTATAAATTTTAGCGAACGCATTGAACTAACTGGTGAATATTATAAATGTAACGGGTTACAATTAAATTAATAAATTTTCATAAAATTTCAACATTATTTTATAAATACTAAATATATAATTTTTGTGTTTGGAAAAATTAAATATTTTTATTTTTCCTCCTTTTTTCTTTCTTTTTCTTTTCCTAATTTTTCCCTTACCCTCTACATTGGCTTCTAAATTAGAATTGTAGCTATCCATGTACTCCTTTTCCACTTCCAGGTGTTACGAAATTATGTGTAAAAAGGACAAAGCGATAAAGTAAATGTCTTATTCCATTAATTACTAAATCATGCCATGATCTTCTTCTTCTTTTCTTTTTGTTTTTACGCCCATGTTTGCTACTATTTTCACTTAGAGAAAAAAAAAAAGTTTGAAAACTTGCCCTTCATGCTTGGAAAATATCAAAGAAAAACACACAAAATTCTCCAAATTATTTTCCCATTTGAATCACAAATTCTCTCTTTTCCTTCTTTCAAATTTGTGGAAAATTGCAAAAACAAACAAGAAGAAGGAAAAGAAGCTTAAGGAATTACACCCAAGAATATCACACAAGTATGGTATTTAATTGTATATCATGTGTTTTGTAATAATTATTTATATATATTCTTGTACATACATGTATTTTAGAATTTATATATATATTTTTTAGCATTTTCTTGTGTATGTACACCCATATATGTCTATATATATGTAATTTAGATTTTACAAAATATTTGTACAAGAACTTATGTATATGTACATATATGTATGCACAAATAATAATATACATATAGCATGTATTTTTCTTACTCATGTCCTTATATACATATGTATGTGTGAGTATATGTATATGTATATATATTTACACCTAGTATTTTATTATTAGGTATATGTATGTATATGCATATAACATATATATATATATATATATATATACTATGTATTTTCTTTACTTATATATACTATGTATTTTTTTATTTATATATACATATATACTTATGTATGTGTGAATACATGTGTGTGTGTGTGTGTGTACCTAGTATTTTATTATTATATAGTATACATATATATGTATATAGTATGTATATATATATTTATTATTTTATCATATAGTATACTATACGAATATTGAGGTTTACATAATTTTTATTACCTATACATAATATACTATGCAATTGAAAGTATATACTTATATAATTACAAATTATAAATACTAGTATAATGCAGGATAACTATATTAAAGTATATATATAGATATATATATACATATATACAATATGTATAAGAACATACCGTTGTGTATTTATTTTGTATTTTTATTTTATAAATTCTATACATACATATATATATACTGAACATGATGACTATGTATATGTAATTATGCATAATATTATTTATATTAAGTATTTAGTATATATAAATGTAATATAATCGTATATGTATGTATATGTATAAAATACAATTACTTGTATATATATATATATACATATACTCATACATATAGTACATAATATATTTAAGGTTAGGATATTTTAGTACATATATATATTATACATATAAAAATACATATATGAATAGTATCGTATATATAGAAATACAAGTATATTTGAATAGTGCATATATAATATACTATAATATTAATTTAATAAATAAAGTAATTTAATAAATATGAATATATATATATAAGTATCGTAACTTTGAAGGAGTTATAATAAATAATTGATTTAGAAATATCAATAAAATATATTAATATATATATATATATAGGACACAAAATACAAAAAAATAAGAAAATGTGGAAAATATACAAAAGTGACATGTGGCATTCTCTTATATTGTTATGTTATCACTTAGTTAAATTAATTAAATTTCATAATTAAAAATAATAATAAAATAACTAATTAATTAGAAAATTAATAAAGTAAAAAAAAAATTGAATTAATAAGTCTTAAACCTCAAAAGTAGCAAAAATGGGTAATTATAGTAAAATAGACCTAAAAATAAGAGAATTACAAAATATAAGATTTAAATAATTATTAAACCATAATTATACCAAAAAAATCTTAAAATAATATTTTATAATTATTTAAGTCAAAATGATGAATTTCACAATATTTTTATATCATAGACAAAACGATAAGTTATAATATCCAAAACAGACCCTATTATACAAAAATATGTTTGAAAAACAATAAAAATTGACTATAAGTTCATAAAAATTTGAGTTAAAATAAAAAAGTTATACACGACTAAAAATTTAAGATAAACTAAGAAAAATAGATAAAAGATTTAAATTAAATTATGTCTATACCATATTTAGGTTATAGTAGGAAATTTGGACAAATAACAATAGATATTTAGTTAATTAGAAAACCTAGTTTTCCAAAATATTTATAAACTTTCTTATCTTTTAGGTACCTAATTATTAAGAATTGAAAATCCTAAGAGATTGGAAAGCAAGCATTAACCCAAGTAAGGGAGTTCTTATGATCTGCTATTTACTTACTATTTGTTATTTGTGTACTGCTTGTTAGTTGATATTGATTGTTTAATTGAATGATTGATTGTTTTATGTGCTATCATCCGTATGATCACTTTCTTAAATTGGTAAATATAATTATTTGACTAAAATAACCAGTATATATGTCGCATGTCTATGACCTAATTGGTATACTAATGAAGAGTGCTAGTTTTGTATGATTTCTATGAGAGTTTGTAGTGCCCGTAAATGATATTTTTTTTATTGTTAAGGTAAAGCTAACATAATATCTCTAATTAATTGTGAGAGAACTCACATATTTGCACTTATACAGCCTTAGATATTTATTGACAGCAAGATGGACTCGCTTTATATGCTCAAGGGACCTTTGATATATTGGGCGAGCAGCCCTAGTTGAGGTCCAATTATATTGATTATTGATCCTCAGACTAGGATAATAGTTGAGTGATGTTTAGTGGGATGTTACCCCCGAGCAACCTTATGCGATTAAGATAAGGTGCTTTATACAAGTAAATACGAAGGAAAAATCAATATGTAGACAACGTAAATCTAAACTATCCATAGTTTCGAACTCCTATGGAGATGATGCTTGTATTCATCATGCTTACATTCATTTCGTATATAGATAGATTACATAAGTGCTAATAATATATGATAACTTGCTTAAAAGGTAAAAGTAAAGAACAAACTCACTGAGCAATGGATTGCTCATTCCCCTATAGTTTCTTTTGCATGTTCCTTTAATCAAGGATTAGGAAAAATTATTAGAGTAGAGTACAAACCGGAAATAGGTTTGATAATGTTAGAATTGATTAAAAGGTATATAGTTGGTATAGAGCCAATTGATGTAGAAAATATTTATATAAGATATGTATAGTATAGTTTTCTTGTAATCATTAAGTTGTTTTACCATATCTTAGCATTTGGTAAGGGATATCAATTCTTTGTGGTTTTGGTGGACTGTGGAATATTGGATATCCATAGCTATTTATATTTTATAGTGAATTAATTAATTAAAAATTCAAAGCCTTAATAATTAACTACTTAAAGTATTGCAATCTCTGACTTACAAGGTAATTTTCGTATCATGGATGCACACATGATATGAAAATTATAAGCAATCTTATGAGGCCCCTTTTAGGGTCATGATAGAGTTCCTACGTATATCATTATTGTTGTCTAGTTCAAGCTCACTGTTTTGGACTTTTTCATGGAAAATCCTTCTTAGTGTCTAACACTCCTTCATTAGATGTCTAACAAATCTATGGAATCAATAAATTTTGGCATTATTTTTCTCCTAAGTTGTTGGTTCATGTTTAACCCTTAACATTTAATTATTCTGTCCTTACTCCAACGATTAAGTACCCACATGTACCTTGTTCATAGGACAAGGAAATGATGGAATATCTACAACAATATCTCTTTTGAGCTTCTAACTACCCTTATATATCCTCCCTTACCCTACCCCCCTCCCCCCCCACCATAACCCCCCCTCCTCCCCCTACCCCTTTCTTTTTCTCTTTGGGTAACATTAATATATGGTTGCCTCTTCTTACTTAGATTGCCCCTTAGCTTAGCAACGGAATTTTTTGTTCATTAAGCATTTTCCACTAATGTTGTGAAGGACTTAAGTGATAGATTCTCGAGTTGTACTACATATTCCATGAACATCCTCGAGATGTAGATCTTGACTAACTCCTTCTCATCATAGATGTCTTGGATGTCTAATGGATGCTCTGCAAAACGTACAATGAAATCTATGAAGTCTTCCTTAAGACATTGCTTGATACGCCCTATGTTTGTGATAGTAATACGTTTTAGTGTTTCAAAGAACTTCTAAAAAAAATTAACTTACTCATAGTCCCTCATGAATCTATAAAGCTTAGGGGAAGGTTAACGTACTAAGTGTACACTTTTTCTATAAGAGATTTGAAGAATTCTTTCAATTTGAGATTATGATTAAGTCCATAGGCTTCAAGTGTCTCACTGAATTTGAGAAAATGCTTCTTAGCACTCCCTTATTTTGCATTGAACTTCATAAACTTAAGACGTATGTCGTCCTTAGGATATGGTTTCTTTGCAATCCTATGAGGGTATATAGCTTCAAGTTTATGATACTTGCAAAAGAAGAGGTTTAAATTTACTTCAAATGCTTATCAAAATCTTCTTTCATCACTTAAGATGAAGTAGCAATAAGAGCAATTTCAGCTTAGAGTGTTAAGGTCGTGTTGCATGTCATAACTACACCTATAGCAATAGATTAGACATTGCACCTATACAATGATGACCCTTAAGATTGGGTTCTTGCATCTTCCATTGCTAGGAGATTTGGATCAACAAGAGTTAGAGGTAGTACATGGTGCAATCCTTTCTCCTTCCGTGTACTATCCTCCCTTACAATGAGCTACAATGGCTAGACTTACTAAGTACCTTGTTATGGAGTAGTTGATACCACTACACCAGTAGCAATAATAGAAGCGGTTCCAATAGCTTGCATGAATGATGTAAGGAAAACCATTGTAGGTTAAACACCTACTGGGTTAATAGCAATAGCATGGCTATGTCAAGCAAAAGTTGTACAAAGGCAGTAAGGAATTGATTGAGAACATAAGTGTTCTCCTATATGCTATGAACAATTAAGGATGTCTCAGTAGCATACATTTGATGTGTATTCATATTCATTATGTTATCGCCCAGTATTGGAGTATACTAAGTGATCACATGATTAGTCTCATGAATGTTAAAAGTTTTCTCTTACCCATTAGTATGTGACATTGTTGACTGTAAGTAATCTCAATCCCCAGTAAAGTTGCCACATAATGTAGGTGTAGTTGTTGCAAATGGTTAATCACGTGCTATCTGCTATGTACATGATGGTCAATCTTGGAGATTATTTGATCTAATGATACGTTATGGATGTAATGGAGAGATTCGTAAGAGAAGGAATAGGCAGACTCAATTTCTCATGTGTGTGTGATAGAAGATGAAGCCTTGTGTTTTCTAAACATTCTTACTTCGTTTTGCACAAAGTAACTCATTTAATCTTTCATAGAGTAACTTCGGCAAAGTTTTCACGTTTGTCCCAAGCTAGCAAATGCTTAGAATGACGTAAATGAGAGGAGGAGTCTCCTATTTAAAGACTTTAGGAGTAAGCTTTAGCCATTAGATTACTACAAGATGGATGAATAAGATTTGGCATTACTAACAACTATCAAATGGCCTCAGATAATCCAATGGCTAAAATTCACTCATTCTCTTCATATGGATCATGAGCTTTGGCCATGGGTTTTGGATAGGTCCAATAGCTTACAATAAAATAATATAAGCTCATTAAAAATAAAACATGCCCATAACTCTTATTGAAGTCCAAATAGCTCCTTTTAAGGCTAAACAAAGTTCAAACGAGCTCAAAAAGACTTCTTTTAAGCTTACCTTCTGTATAAAAGCTAATTGAGTAAGGTTAAAAGTAGAATAACCAGTCCAGTGATTCCTATTCCAAGCCTTCCAAGCTATCTCTCTCTAAAACATTCATGTTTTGGTCTAATTTTCTAAGCTTTGTCGCTAACCCATTAAACCGATTTGTGGCATTAAATTGGGCTAAAAGCCCAATTATCGAAATGATTCTCTACACAATGGTAGAATACTATAAAGTAATGATATTAAGAAAGTTTTAAATAGCAATGTAAGCCATTTTCAACTCTTTCAACTATGAGATGTAGCATGATACTTTATCTCTCTCTCAATTGTAGAATGTGTGTTAAGATTGTGACCATTTCTTAGCTAGTGTTTAGTTTTTATAATATAATACTAGACAGATTTATTAGTTATTGGTTGGTTTGCATGCTAATCAAAGCTGTTGGACAAAAAGATCTTAAGAACTAAATTAAAACTAAAAAATTTGTATCATATATTTGGTAATACAAAAAATTATTTTACAATACAAAATACATATATATTTAAATTTTCAAAAGTAACTTTACACCCAATTTTTAAATCACAATATTAAATTTGATTGTAATGCAGTTTGTAAGAAAATAAAAACGTCATTATAATTTATAATATAAATAAATAATTAATTGCTTTTAATTCTTATGATTTTTCAATCCCCCAGATTTGTATGCAATGTTACACACACTAAAAGTAATGCAAGAGAATTGTAATTTGTTGTTCTCTTCATACTATATTGTCCAATTCTACTTATACTGTCCAATTATGCTAACCAAAGGTTATCTTATGAAATTATAAGCTACCAAATCAATTATAGTAATAACACTAGACAGATTGTCTATATTATTAAAGCTAAAGGGATTTAAGCAACTATCACTTATATCTCTACCTTAAAATTACTTATTTATGTTCTATCTAATATTATTTAACAAAAAATAAAATTAAAATATTCTATTAAAATTATAAATAATTGATAAATATGTCACTTTCCCTTTTTCTCTTTTTTCTCAATCTATTCTCTCTCTCTTTCATATAATATCTCTCCACACATTCCAATAATCTCCTTAATTGCCTTCTCTCTCTCTCCTCTCTCTCACTTTCTCACAACGGTCTCTCTTTCTATTTTCCATATTGAATCTATTTTCAATCTCTTCTCTAATTTTTTGGTATCTTTTTCTTTGCCACATATATCAAGTAACCTAATGAAATATCATTAAATAAATGTACATTTAAATTTAAAATTATTTATATAAAAATATTTTGAATCCTATATTGACTATATCTTATGGTTTAAATTTAAAAATATAAACAATTTTTTTAATTCTATATAGATTATATATTATGGTTTAAATTTAAAAATATCGAGAAATTTTTTTTAAATAACTTTTTTTTAGAGAAATGCAAATAGTGTTTTTCATTTCTTTTGACAAGCAATATGTAGAAATGGATTGATTTAGCAATATACGTAACTCCTTCTATTTGAAAAGAAAAATTATTTTAATTATTTTACACCAGTAACACAAATACGTTATCTATTAGTATTATTTTATATCATTGATAATTAAGGAAAGAGAAACATAACGATAAAACTTAAAATATGATGTATATGAAAAAGAATAAGTAATTAATTTGGATCAGTTTATATTATTCGATTCAACAACGAGCGGACTTGATTGATCAACATGTTTATGTATCCATCCAAGTAGCTAACTCAACTAAGTTGATTCCTTTTCAGTCTAATGTCAATCAATTTATTGGTTGGATGAATTCTCAGCCACGATGAGAATACTTGTCCGGTTCAATATGGTTAGCTTTTATTCTTGCTTATAATGAGAATACCCAAGACATGAAAGGGAGATATAAATCACATCAAATTGAATGATTCTTTGAAGCTTTGCTGAAAATGCAAGCTAACTTATTCAGTTCCCAAGAACAGTATTTTAGATGACTAAGATCCTACAAGGTTAAATTTTCCTTTAAACTAATATAAGGACTTTCGCCTACTCTTGCTTCCTTTTCAATCGAGCAATTTTTTTTTTTTTTTTTAATATTAACTGCCGTGTTTAAACAAGTCCTAAATTCCATCAAATCTCAAATTATTTCCATATGCCTCATATGTTGCTTTGTTCCCGTAGAATATCGCATCAACCTCAAATATTCTTCTCACGTAACAGCATCTAACAAAATTTTACCCAAGCCATCGAAGTTGTCTTGCATGTTTTACAAGATCCAAATGAGTATCCTTCCCCTTGATGCAACACTGCGATGCCGTAATAATGCACAGGCCCACCGATCACCTGGTTGAACCATGGATTCCTCACCTTACAATGTACGGTAAACTGTCAAAGACGATGTTACTTTCACCTTTTAGCCTCGACACCAGATCTGGTAAGTAAAATCTTCATTGTAATTCTAAGATAAAACGTCCGTAACAGATAAACCAATAGCAATCTGCCATCTGTACACTTGTCCCAAAAAGTCAAAATCTTAATTTCAAATATATTAATATATTGTTCCAATTATCATTTACCCTTTTCTTGTTGTTTCAGCTTCCTAGCACCATTTTAATTTCTGCAGAATCTGATCCTGCAGATTATAACAATTCACCATGGGAAATGCTTTGAGGTTCCTATACAGCCATTGCTGCAAGCCCACCACATCTGATGGTGGACACGCCGATCGGCTCTGTCCACACAGCGTCTCCACAGCATCAGCTGGCGTCTCAGCTCTTGCACACGATATTTGCAACTTCCAAAACACCTCAAAGGTATGTAATTTTGTTGGGCCTCTGTTTTCTCTTCTTCTTTTTCTTTTTTGCCCCCTTCTTCCTTCCTCATAGGTAATTGATCTTTGTCCATATGTAGATCAATAATGGATTCAAGTTTTTCTGCTTTTTTTTTCTTCTTTTCCCCCCTTTTCTAGGTTCCTGATGGGCTAAGTAATTATGTGGTATCATCAAAGAAAGCTCAAGCTAATTGGTAATTCTTTTCTTCCCTAGTCGTGCATTTCGGCGCCTATTAAAGTTTTGCTGCATAATTTATTTTGGACGAGTTAATTATAAAAGCTTTCGCTCTTTCATTTTCGTACTTTACTTTTTTTTTTTTTTAAGTTATATAACCTGAATTTTCGCGTATATATAAATATATATATATTTTTTTTTTCAGTCACATAACTTGACTTTTCAAACTTTTTAGTTCCTTCACTTGCATATCCGAATCGTTATTTCCTTTTATCAGTTGTACAAAGGCTAAATATTAATTAGCTATGGTGTGTTTTAATATTTTTCTTATGCTCCTTTCTCAACTGCAGTAATGCGGTTGAGGTTATCTAATTGGGGGAAAAAAAATACAAAGTGAAAAAGTATGAAAACTCGAGTTGTATGGCTCAAAAAATAAACAAGATTATGCAAAGCGGAAAAGTATATAAGTACAGGTTATGTGAAAATGAAACGTGCAGAATGAATAATCAGAAAAGCTTAGCATCATATAATAAACACTCTTCAGAATAGTTTACGGGTCCTTATCATGTGGAATTGAAGGTATAGAAAACTACTGGAGGCATGGGAAGAAGCAAAACCTCCACCAAGAACTCCTGAAGAAGCAAGTAGGCTGGTCATTCTGACACTGAAAAGACACCAGAAGGCAGATGTTGAGGTAGAAGAAAATTTATTTTCCTATAGTACTCCAATTTTGCATTTGTGAGATTGTAGAATTTTTACATCTAATAGTAAGAACCAAATTTGCATACTTATTAGACAAACCAATTATAAGATTTTTTAAGAGTTGGCAGGCTACTATATATATATATATATTTTTTTTTCCAGCTTTCCTTCTGGATAAATAATTTCATCGCTCCAGAACCAACAAATATGGGTGCTCCTAGTCCTATCATTTGAAATGTTATCTAGTCCCTCTATGTTTGGCTTCCACACAGACTAAATCTGTGTGTTACTATATTTCCTTTCGTGTTTTTTGAAACACACCTGTGCGACACTTATAGCTTATGCCTGACATATCGATACAGTAGATAACTGATTACGAACTTATAAAGTTTAAACCGAAAAGACTCGAAAAGGTGAAGTTGAACACTCTGAAAGTTTATAATTGGTTTTTTCGCCTTGTCAAGATAGCATATTGAAGGTGTGAGTGTTGATTAGCATGTCTTAGAGCTGTGAAGGAAAACATTGATGGAAGGACCTAGTTGATGCATAAAAAAAGGAGTAGAGGACTTGAATAACTCACCAGAAACGTAGAAACTGGTATTAAGTTATGACACAAATATCAGGAACTTGTAATATACCTATTCCCATATCCCCAGCATCCAGTCACCTAGAAACACCATCTAGAATATGCATTCCATGAAGAAAGATGTTGACATGGTTATGTGGGATCTTGACGATAACTGTTTTAATAGGGGTTGTTGCGTTTCTATGGACTTCCTCCTCCGCATAATGCGGTTGAAGTACCAGCTGATCCTCAAGTGCCCTTGACGTTGCCACAAGGAGCAAAATTCGAACTCCAAACACTACCAGTTAAGAAGCAAATTTCCTTCAAGACCAAATATTATCCATCATATTTGGTATTTTTAAATTCTAGATGTACTGATGTACCGTTTTGTGATATCGAAACTAGGTGGATGCTAAGGCAGTAGCGGATGGAGATACAATTACTGTGTATGTTAGCACTTTGGATCCTCGAGAGTCATGCCGTGTCCCACAAGATCTACAAATTGCTGCTGCTGAAAGAGCAAGAGCTCGAGCTGCAAGAAACTATACTCGTGCAGATGCACTCCACAAAAAGATCATAGACTCTGGATACAGGTGAGTCATATGAATTCTTTTACTATGTTATTACCGAAATGCTTAGATTGATGGAAGTTGTTTGACATATAGGATGATAAGCATAAACAATGAGGAAGTTCTTGCTCGGAAGTATCGAATACGACTAAGGTAAATGAGGCTGTATATGGACTTCCATTGTTCTACACGGCATATGCTGACAAACAGGTTTAGTATTAGATCAATTTGAACTTGCTCAGCCTGTTCAATTACGATCTTATAAGGCAATCGTAGTCTCTTGCTCAAAGTGTCGTTTTTGTTTCTGCATTCTTGGTTGCTAGTGTTTGGTTCTTTAGAACATTTTTCTTCCGTATCTTGAGACGTAGAAAATTTTGTTGGAATGGAGGATAGGGGAATAGATGCACCAGAAAGCTCAATGCCGTATGGCAAAGAGGCAAAGGAGGAACTTCTCAAACTTGTTCAAGGAAAATCCCTAAGAGTTCTTGTGTTCACCGAAGATCAATATGGACGTTATGTTGGAGATGTCTACTGCAATGGCAATTTCATTCAGGTACATATTCTTCTCATAACAAGTACACAAACATATATGCTTATACCATCTGAATGTAACAAAACCTCTGGCAAGTGTAGGAGTTAATGCTGAAGAGAGGGTTGGCATGGCATTATACCTCATATGACCAAAGGGCAGAACTTGCAAAGGTAACCACCCAATCTTGCTCGTTTTTCTGCCTGTAACTGTAAGCATAAATCTAATTGGGATCGATGAAATGAATTGTCCAGTGGGAAAACGAGGCGAGGGCAAAGCGACGGGGCTTGTGGTCATCTTCAAACCCTGAGGAGCCATGGCAGTATCGTAAGAATAAACGGAATGGCCGATAGCAGTTTCCAGATTACTGATTATTGCCGAGTAGAAAAACTGTATCTATATTACTTCAAAACCATTCATTGGTATTAACAGCTTGATCAGACAGGGTGAACTGTTCCCACACCTGCAGCCAGGGGCTATCAGCAGCAGAAAATCGATCACGCATATGTAACCACAATATATTTAGGTTGACATCACCTAGGAATCTTGGTATTATTTACTAGATTCTCACGAGAATTTCAGGGTAACATATTTCATGATTGAACTATCATTGATGCAAAAGCCAACAAGTATGCCCTCTCGAACAAATGCCAACACCCACAAACAATTGTAAAAATCTATGTAAAGAGAGACAAGACTCCTACCAAAGTCCATCGTGCAGCTCAATTTAATTCCAGAATGTGATCAAAATTTGCACAAAGCCTATGTATACTTGTGAGGATAAAAATACAACCATCTAAATAACACCTAATAAATCACACGAACATAATCCATCATGAAAGCCAAAAGTTATGGAAGCCCCTCGCAAAAAATTAAGAAAAGGTGCATTCCCAGAATCAACTGCAAAAGACAGCGAGATGTCAGTAGAGAAGAAGCATATCAATTTCCTAAGAAAATAGGCAAACAAGTATCAGCATATTCGGTAGTCAAATGACAAAACTATTAGAAAGAGAAAAATTCGAAGAGGCTCGCTCAATTATGCTCCAATTTGTTCCTAATAATTAAGTTGATTTACACCTAAAAAGCATCTCCAAACATGAGTTTTTTTATGGCTAGATTTTTATTTTGTAATAATAGTTAACAAATCATTGGCATATAGCACATTTTCCACGGTAATATACTCTCAACATCCTGCCCACAGATTGCCTAGAGTGAACTGAGGGCATTATCATAGATGACAGCCCAATGCCTCAAGCAACCTTGATGAAAGAATAAAATCTTTTAATTTCTTTTGGGGCAAATATCCTCTCTCATTTCCCTTGCAATATATGGAGATTTGTTTTCTTTAGCATGATACATCAATCTTAAAAGTACAAAGTTACTTCACTAAGGTATGCTCATCTCTCCCAGCATGGTTTATAATCCACTCCCCCAAAATTATGTACTCAAAAGCAATGAAACGATATGAAAATGCACATTTAACATTATCATTACATGATTATTGGTACAAACAAGGGATACAAATTAGTGACAAATAATTAATGAAAAATAAACAGAAGACTAGGGCAAAGATGTATGAGCCCAGGTTTGGGATATAGCCACAAACCAATACACAAAAATATTGTAAGTTTCAAGTCATTTGCCCCTGTTAGTATTCTGACCTTTCATCTTAGAACCAATGATGGAGTTAGGGATAGAGGTCTTGTTGAAAGAGAACTCTCTGATTTCATGAAAAGATAAAGACAAGATTGAAAAACTAATATGACAGAGATAATTCTTTGCATTCTTATTCCTAATTATAAAAGGTTTTAACAATTATAAGATATGCTTACCCAAAAAAAAAAAAGAACAAGAAAATTATAAGATAGGGTTACATCTACCAATCAACTCCTAAAGTGCATCATAAATAGGAAAATATCTATTTTTCAATTTTAAGGATATTCCTTTCCTATTATAAACATTTACACTAACATTGCTAACACGAGAGCATACACATTTCATCATTTGTACTGCAAAATAGCTCAATCTGACCTTTACAAGTAAATGGACATACAACAACGGCAACAACAAAACCAAAAAAAAAAAAATAAGGAGGGGGGGGTGGGGGGGGGG
>JAMXBB010000005.1:89679968-89713819 GCA_024138015.1 Lumnitzera littorea
GGGGGGGGGGGGGGGGGGGGGTTTGGGGGGAAAGGACATTAACATCCGCTCATCCACTCTCCAATGTGAGAGGAAGAAAAGAGAAGCCATGAGCTGGGCACTCAATCCCTTGCTGTGAATCTATCATATCCTGTACGGGATTTGTGTAATGATTTCTTCGCTCTTGCCTACTATTTCTCTTGGAACACTTGGAGAATAGACTGTCTTCAGCTCAACTGCTCGCTCCTTCCTCTCAAGGTTCAAGGTATAATGTGGAACAAATACAAAGATTGCTCACATTTTTCGCAAATTTTTTCATTTCAAGGTCTGTAACTTGTTTTTTTGTTTTCCCTTGTTTTAGGGCTTGGATCATCAAAAAATGAGTCAAGAATGGTCTCCATCCATCTTTGTTACAAGAGGCATTGGAGTGACCAAAACACTGCCATGTGTCACACACATAAGCTGCCATGTCAACTATATTCCCTAGATTTCATTATGTAGGTGACATGATATGACATCCCACAAAGATGATCCTAACGGCTCTTCTAACAGAGCTTTGACTCATTATTGTAGACCAAATACTAAACCTACAACGAAAAAGAAGTGAAAACGTAGGTACACATGGGGTATTTGTCCCTTATGAGATTGACTCAGAATTTGGTATGCTCTACCAGCAATTTGTTGTCTTGGGTCCTTAACATTAAAAATTAATACCCCATTCTCTCTATACACCAATGAATCCTTCATTTTCCCATGTGTTGTGGTACAAAGAAAAATATATCCCTGCTTATTACCTCCTTTGAAGAGCTTAGCAAATGAGACACTGTATGTACATCCAATCGGAGTATCAACATATTCACTGCAATCTTTGCACACACAACACTATCAACCAATTGGATAGTCATGAATTGCTACATCAATACAAAGTGTGTATCTAAACAGAAAGTTTAATATATAGTAATCCCAACTTTTGAAATCCATCTGCCTATATACATACATACATATGTATATATATATATATTATCCTAATTATTGATGAGGCTGAAAATTTTAGGGCTGCATATACCCCAGTGGTCCTTACCCTATGAAAAACAAGACTTGAAACTCATAAAAACTCAAGTCCAAACATAAAGACACATCAGGTTAGAGCTCCTAATGAAAGTTAAGCCAGTTCTTCTGTGTTTTCTATAAGCATAATTTTTTTTTTTTTTTAATGTGGTAAATTAAGCATCTTTTTTTAAAGTATAATTAAACCAGGAGTTAGCTCCCTCCCTCGGTCCATCTCGCACTCTTGCAGCCAGGTGTGCACATACACCATCCCAAACCTTAGGTATTATTGCTGATGTTGATATATAAATGAAAAAAAAGAAGGTAAAGAGTGTAAATTTAAAATAATAAAGGCTAAAGTGGCATAAACTATCAAAGATAAATAGCAATTAAAAAGAAAGATGCTTGTAAGAATCTTTAGCTGAGCCTGAATACTATCAACATAATAAAAAGCTGCAATAGCAAGCACCCATGGTGGAATTAAGAGATCATCAGACAGTACAAATGACACCGCAAACTAATCATCCTAATGCACAGTTCATAGTAATCTATGGACCTGGATGAATAACAGCAGGAAAAGCAGCTTTTGCTTGCATTAAGTTTATTTCGCATCATTCATGTCATCTGAATCAGAGTCGCTTGCATTATAACCTAGCAATAAATAATTAGTGGAAACAGTTATAACCAGGCCATATATAGAATGTTTAAAAAGGGAAGACAGATATAAACGTGTGTGTGTCACATATACATACATATACACAGAGAGAAAGAGAGAGAGAGGGGGGGGGAGGGGGGGGGAAGAGAGGATGACACTACCTGGTTGTTTTTCGCTTACTTTCCAAACTGAAGATCGAACCCTTGAAGCTTTATTAATCCAAGCACGCCCCTATATTCATGCAGGCATAGATAAAAGCAATCTCAGAACAAGAGTGTGCAATTCAGGGACCTCTTTTATGGTATCTATTGAAGTTAAGATTTAGATCCAAACAAGCAGATGTTTAGATACTGCCATATATAAGGATTAGAATCATTCAGTTCATTGATCAGAGATGACAAAAGTAAACAAATAAGAGGATAGAGCAGATGATTCTGCAGGCATGAGTTGCTAAATGAAATAGATTCAATTGGTAATGAAGCTTAGTTAGCACATCATAGAGAGGGATAGAGTGACCTTAATATTTCAAATTACAACCCAATGAAGGAGGACCATGAAATTCTGTGTGTATGCTAAAGAGAATATACTATCCTCTTTATAGGTAAAGAACTAAAATGTCAGAGATGATAACTGTACAGAAAGGAGACAATGCACGACAACAAAATCCATATATAAGGAATATTGTTGGCCCCTATACAGTCTTGGTGCAAGATTCACAAAATGCAAGAAGAGCTGGTCATAGAGAATATTGCAAGGAGGATCAGGAAATAGAAACTTCAGTGCTACAAGTCCTTTTCTTCCCAACAATCTTGGTAGAAAGATAACTTTGGAGAATCTGTTTCAATTTTTCAAGAGCTCAGCAAGCATAATGTCTCAAGATGTTTCATAATACAGTTTTGGAAAGGGAGGATAACAGAGGGTGCCGGCATGGGTGAGGGAATCTTTTGAAGCAGAAGCAAAGATTTCAAAAATAATCAAATAATGAAGTACCTTAACTCTACATGAGCTTCAGCCCTGGCAGACAAAGTGAGAGAGGAGATTGAGAGATGCGCTCTTATAGTTCAGTCCTTAAAACCTCATAACAGAGCTAAAATATTTTCCTGGTTTCAACACTTCTACTCAAACATTGGAAGAAACAAAATTAGCACAATTCAATGTGGTGTTTTGGCTTACACAGTAAAGATAAATACTACCAAAGATGAACAGGAAAGTCCAACACGAAATGAACATTTACATTTTCATGCAGTTATAATTTCATAGAATGTTGAGATAACTAGATGGTTAAAAAGTTAATATGCAGTCAAAGCATTGCAACTGCAACTCTCATTCTTTATCAATTCCTTCCAATTTTTCATCCAAAAACAAAACTCTTTCTAATTTTTTCCAATTCTCCTTCCACAAGTTTCAATCTTACTTCATTTCCATCTTGTATTATGTATATTGATCAAAATAAGGTTAGGTTAATTCAAACGTCCAGATTACAAAATCACATAAAGAGCTTATCATAACTCTAACAGCCATCCACCTTCTGCATAAATCAAATAAACTGATACAGTGTTAATTACTGACATAACTCAATCTACATAAAAGCCATTATTTATGGTGTTAGCAAACCAGAACAAATACAAGCCCACAAAATGTCCTTGAGGCCAAAATATGTATGACAATTTGATAGGTTCCTAGCCAATCCAAACAAGAAGAATAGCAATTTTATTGATTTCGAATTGGAATTATTACACAGAGTCCAACTATGAACTCTCAGCCCCTTTCTCTGCTAGGGTTTCCTATTGTTACAAGATAATTTCTTCTAACTAACTAATTGACACTCCTCTCTCACTATTTATAGGGCTGTCCATGCTATTACAAGTAAATCTAAAATATCTACCGATTCCCTACTTAAGTTCCTAGTACACTCATACAGATACTGACAGTTATTAGTCTTATTCGGCTTTGAGCATCTCCTATAAACTTGAGTTAAAGACTTGTGCATGTGTAGGTACATATCACAATTGAAATACAAGGGAAATGTGATACTAAATTCCAAAAATCTATTGAAAATCACCCATTTGTCGGCAACTTCAATTCCTCCTTTTCTCCTTACAGATTCTTATGCTCTAAGCATCCCCAACAGAGGTGCTTGACACACCTTCCAATGCTAAGACCTACTTTTTGGCTCCTCATAAATTATATTGGGGTCCTTAGCTAAGGACCTCCTCTTTGAGGTCCACCCAAGAAGTTACCTTTCTTTTTTCTTAGTATCATTTCAGTTGAAATTTGTGTATTATGGGTCTCATAAATAACATCGATAAATCTTGAGCACCTTTATTTAAGAAACTTATGAATAAAGTGGAGAGACTCTAAATAAGAGAGTCCTTTAAGATGTTTATGCGCACTCGGAGAACCTATAGGATTCTTAGCATGGATGCTTTACTAATGTTAGGGACCAGGTACATCATTTCAAGGATTCCTATCACTTAACCATCGCCCACATACTAACACCACAAATTGCATGGAGTGGGCATTTCCACCATGACTACATTTAGGATATGGGTTTGTAAACCAAAACATCAAGCTAATTAATGCAATTAATGCCATAGCCCTCATAACTGAAATGAAAGAATAATTAAGATTTTTGGGTATATGATGTTTACATCCTTGTCAACTTTTGAAATCATAGAATCACCCTAAATTTTTTTATTATCATCTATTCCCTATCCACCCTGGGCAAAGTACTTGAACCAACAAAAAACATCACCTAATTTCTAAATTACAACCTAATGCAACCAAACAATTAAGCCATATCATTGAACATGTGTAAAAGATTAGTGAATTAAACAGATCCAACAAGGATCTAGACATTCAACAAAACAATTCGGATGCTCCATGATTCCAAAAGTTTATAGATGGCCAATGTATTCTACCCAAAAAATAGTGCAATCACCATATGCTAATTTACATAAAAGTGAAATTATACACTAAACTAATCAAATCCCATCAAAAGCAACAACCTCCGCTCATGCCTAAGCACAAACAAATTAGTTCATGCACTTCATAAGCTATTGCAATGGCAATATGACATCATTCCATCTTCCAAAACCAAACCAAACCACCATAGAAAAACTAAAGAACACAACTTTCCAGTGGTATCAATCCCATCTCCATAAACCAACCAAAACTAACGAGATTATCCAAAAAATCCACCTACTCAATAAAATCTAGAGAGAACCCACAAAAATAAACGACCAGGAATGACAATGGGACCAAACAATACAAAGGAAACAAGATTATCCCCTGCACTCCATATCCAAAAACCAATCAAACAACGATAGAAACACTAAAGAACACACCTTTGCAAAGGTATAAATCCCATCTCCAAAGACCAGCCAAAACCACCATTGAAACACTAAAAAATATAACTTTATTCCCAAAAAATCTAACCCAGAATAACAATCAAACCAAATAATGAAAAGGAAACAAAAAGACATAACCTTTTGAGTATCTCTTGCAACACCATACCCAGAATTATACATCTGACCAACCAAAACCTGCATAGAACTATCCCCAGCTTTTGCTTCCTTAAGTGTATCCTGAAACCATCTTTTCACACACTCGGACACTACTTGTGATAAAGGAACCCTCCTGTTCCCTTCTTCCAAGTCACCGATGGTACTACTACTCTTTTGCTGCTGGTGCTCCATCTTCTTCGGGTTGACCCGGACCACGCTGTTGTTCGGGTTGGTCTTTGAAATGGGTTTGGCTTGTTTGGGTCTTGAAGAATGCTTTGATGATGAAGAAGAAGAGATGATGCGCGCGAAGTGTTGGAGTCTGCAAGTACAAGAAGGGATTGATTTCCCCATACAAACAAAATAAGAACCAAGTGATATACTATACTACACCCAAATATAAAAAGGAAACAACTTTACATTAAACAATTATAGTTTTGCCTGCAAAGGTGGTTTCGCTCAAGATTTGGTCGGATGCTACATCACCGCGTTCAATTAAACTTGGTCACGTTTGGCCCAAAAAAAAGAAGTAAATAAATAAATAAACTTGGTCATAAACACCGGTCCGAACCCGGTCCAGGGAATCAAACCGGGAGCTAAGCAGAAAAGATTTCCATATAAAAATCGATTGGAAATAACTCAAGAATTAGAACTGAAAATCGGCTCAGCCCGAAGATTCTAGTAAACCGGCTGAGCTTGTCTGCTAATAAGATGGAAAACATCTATCTGGGAAAGAAAATATCCATTTATTAATTTATTTTTTATTTTTTCTCCGTTTATTTGTAAGACAATAAATATATATAGATATATATTTATGATATTTACTACTTTAAAGCAAAATTTACCCGGTTTATCACTTTTAGTTTTATCTCTAAACACATAATCAATACTTCAATGACATAAATAAATAACGGAAAATACGAATGTTACAATTACAGAAATTATTTGAGTAAGTTAAAGGGCTGGTTGGGAGAAGTGGGACATGAATATAATAAATGATAGTTATTATATCAAGATAACCACTATTATTTCAAACAATTTCAAGAGATTTATTTACTTAAAAATATTAATTATATTTTATCATCCACAATGTAGATCGAAGATAATCCATGAAATAAATCCAACATCATTTAACATGACTTTTAAACCTAATTTAGAATGATTATTAACTATAACCATAGTTTAAGATATAAATACCATTGATGGGGATTTTTCTCCAAGGCACTTAGGCCTCGAACAAATCTAAAGAAATAAATATCCCACTTATTGCTTTACCTAGGCATCCTACATTGCATATCTAAGTTTCTTTATTAACTTTATAGTCCAACGGTTAAGGTTGAACAGCTTAGGAAGCCGATAAGCTTGAAACAAGTATGAATGTTTAGAGGTAAGTTAGATTAGCTTTTATTAGCTTGACCAAATGGTAGGGAACTCCATAAGACCTAGTCAAACTTGAGAAGTTCGCAAACAATTAGAAGTGTTGGCGCAAACAATTAGGAGTTTTTACATAAATAACTATCCACTAGTCGCCATGAGACTACCTATGTTCTAGAAAATCATTTTCCTTAATTCAAATTTCCATACATATGTATTTTAGAGGGAATAGTTAAGGAATAGTTGGTAAACCTCAGCTACAAATATAGCTTAACGTACCTCTATAAGCCTTCTTTTGGCTACTAACACTCTGTTCACTATCTTTCTCTTCATCTTTCTATTTACGATAACCTGACTTAAACATCGGAGTTGCTTCGGTAACCCCATAACCTAATCTATTTTTATTTTGCAAAGTCCTTAGCTTACAACTATCCAAAATCCCTTTTATCCAATTGTCAACAATTTGACACTTTTTGTTTCCTAAAACCTAAATAGTGACTAAGATAAGAACCAAAGACGATAAAACTCGAAGGGGAAGTAATGCCCCTTCCATAGCTCAAGAAGAAAGATTCCCACAATGGTACACTCCAAAAGTGCATCCTCTGGAGGTTAATGATTCATCTAGACAAGTCAAATCTAAAACAATGTTGTGTCACATACTATATAATTAAAGCTTTGTGTACTAGATTCATCAAGGAGCTAGAAGAAATTCGAGCTTACAACCAAGAATTGAGGAAGAAACTTAACGAATGTGATGTTACCACTTTTTCCATTCCTTTACTAGAGTTAGTTAGAGAAGAGGTTAGTACATGATGATGAATGATGCCAAGTGTATGGCAAAGCCTCTATGGTAAGCGAAAGTGCCTAATAACCACGACGATAAATGCATATGGAGAAGGATCTCCAACAAACACCACCACAAACTCAAGCTAATGGACATGCTTAGGCATGTATAGAGGGGAAGATTGAGCATCTAGTTGCTCACTTACCCTAAAAAGCAGTTGTGAACATAAGTCTGCAAGAATTTGAGGAGTACATAAAAAGTTAGCAATAGAAGGAACCTCTAGGAAGGAAACTGATCCAAGGGGTAGGAAGTCAAGACCCTTTATGTATGAAATTGTTGAGGAAGTTCTCCCTCTAATCATTCAATTATTTCAATTTGACACTTACAATGTGAATAAGGACCTAGATAACCATATGAATGCTTTCTATACTTTGAAAGAGTTATATGGTCTCTTAAATGTTATTGCATGTAAGGTGTTCCCTTTTACTTTGAGAAAATCGACAAGCAACTAGTTCAACTCACTAAAAGCAACATCAATCTCCTCGTTCAATTAGTTGGCCAATGAGTTCAAGCAATACTTTCTTGCCAATAAGCCTTCTACAAAAGATTCTTCACTTCTAACCTTGATTCAACAAACCTAAAGAGAGCATCAAAGATTACATTCATAGATTTAATTAGTTAATGATTGAAATTATCAAATGTAACGAGAGCATTGCATTGCATGCTATTTGTTAAGGTATCAAAGAAGACTCGGACTTCTTCAAGTCTCCTACTAAACATCTATTGACTATGCTTGATGAGTTCACTACATGGTTAGAAAAGTTCATACATCAGAAGACTAGATGTAAGCTTGTAGGGAACTTGAAAAGGAAAATTTTGAAAAAAGACCAAAGAGAGAGAGGGTTAGTGAAAGACCACCTTAGGAAGAAATTCAATATACAGGATAGATTAGTCGACCTTTAGGAGATTAGAAAAGGTCAATTCTAACCTTTGCTACATACATACCCTTGAAGCAACCTATGTTAGACATTTTAATAGAAGTGCACAATCAAAGGTTTTTAACTTCATCGAAGAAGGTAAGGAATAACACTGTGAGGAAAAATTCCAACAAATATTGTAACTTTTATAAAGATCGTAGCCATAATGTAAATGAATACATTCATTTGAAAAATGCACTAGGAGATGTTATCCAAAGAAGGTACCCTAAGAAGTTTGTAATAAATAGAGAGGAAAAGATTGAAAGCTCTATACAGAGAAGCAAGGTCGAGTAGTAACCTCATAACAATGATATCTAACCTAATAATCGAGAGTTAGTAGCTCGAGAAAATGCTGGAGGAGATAATCAAGCTCCAAGAGGAGTGATTAATGTAATATTTAGAAGACCAAGAGGAAGGAATACGCTAGTCACTTTAAGCTTAGCCAAATCTTAAGGAGACCAAGTGTTGGATGTACAGGGTAAGAGGTGTAACGTAGACAATGTGATAACTTTTTCAGGTAAGGATATGTAGGGGATCCAACTTCCCTATGATGATGCCTTAGTCATTACGACCAGAGTTGCTAAATTTGAAGTTAAAAAGATTGTGGTCAATATTGTAAGTTAAAGTGATATTATTTTCAAGCACTCATACAACCAAAAGCGATCAAAGTTAGAGAATTACAGGACACAGCCTTACAAGTGCGACTTGTCAGGATTTAATAACTAACCAATGAAAGTTTAGGGAGTGGTTACCTTAACTCTCTAGATCAGGGATGATGAAAATGTTATGGAAAAGGTAGTAGATTTCATTATAATTAATTGAACATCTCTTTATAATGGAATCATAGGCCAACCTTCCATTAATATCTTTAAGATGGCGGTGTCAATGACTCATCAAAAGGAAAAATTTCCAACCCTAAGAGGAACAGGGGCATAACATGGAGACCAACAATTAACTAAAGCTCTATATCCAAAAACTCTGAAAAGGGATCAAGTCTATCATATTGAATGAGGCACAAGCAATAATTTGCAAGTATAAGGAGAGCCAGCGGAGGAAACTTTGACTATATAGTTGAGTGATAACCTCGTGCATACTACTAAGGTTAGGCTTAGCATGTCGCTTGACCTCCTTTAGAATGTGGTGTGATTCCTTTAGGCTAACAAGGATGTTTTTGTGTGGTCTTTGTCCAACATACCTAGTATTCCAAAAGAGGTAATCACTTACAAGCTTAATATTAATCCAACTATTAAGGTAGTGCAGCAGAAGAAGAGATACTTTATCTCAGAGACGCAAGCAGCTATTGAGGAAGAGGTCTAGAAGTTATTGAAGGTAAACTTCATTAGAGAAGAGTTGTATCTAACCTAGTTGGCCAACTATGTGTTGGTCAAAAAGGCGAATGGGAAGTGAAGGATGCGCATTGATTTTACCGACTTAAATACAGCATGCTAAAAGGAATGCTTCCCTTTACCTCGCATCAATTAAATGGTTAACTTGACCTTGGGGCATACTTTACTGAGGTTTGTAGATGCTTTCTTTAAATATAACTAGGTCAAGATGCATCCTTCCAGCCAGGTATACATAACTCTTTTATCACTAATTTTAGAACATAATGCTATAAAGTTATGTTATGCCATTTGGTTTGAACATGAAGGAGCTACATATCAAAAGTTAGTTGCAAAGATGTTTAAGCCTAAGATACATAAGAATATTGAAGCATGTGTTGATGAAATGATTGTAAAGAGCAAGACTAATGATAAGTGCCTTTTCAACCTACTAGAGACATTCGATACACTTGGATGCTACAACGTGAAATTAAATCCTCAAAAATATGTATTTAGGACATCTTTAGGAAAGGTTTTAGGCTTTATGGTGACGTAAAGGGGAATGGAGACTAACCTTGAGATGATTCAAGCTAGGTTAGATATGGAGTCACTGAAGTTTATTAAAGAGGTCCAAAGGTTGACAAGAAGAGTAATAGCACTAAACCTTTTTGTGTCAAAGAGTATTGAGAAGGGCATTGAATTTTTTGTATTTTTAGGAATCCATTTGAGGTTAGGTGGATTGTAGAATGTGAGCAAGCTTTCAAAGCTTTAAAAAAAATTTATATCTAAGCCTCTGATCTTATCTAAGCCTATTGAGTGATCGAGCTCTCTCCTCGTATGATCACAAGGAAGAATACATCAAGTTATTTATTATGCCAGTTATGTACTATAAGGACCTGAACTATGCTATACTATAAACACCCCATTTTTGTACCTCCTCCTCTTTTAGTTTTAGAATTTTTTAAAATAAGGAAAAAGGGTTTAAACTCAAAATAATAGAAAACTTAGAAAAAGTACCAAAAAAATAAAAAATTTAGAAAAGTTAAAAGAAATAAAAAAATATAGAAAACACAAAAAATTTGAAAAAATGGAAAAATACAAAAAAGAAATTAAGATTTTTTAAGTCATAGGATGTTTCTAGTGTCATCAGGTGACAAGGATAAGGTGTTTCATTTTTAAGATCAGATAACATCTAGGTAGAGCTTCACTTTAAAAGAATTTTATTTATTATTTTTTGAAAACACAAATATACACGACTTAGTTTATTAGGATTTAATTTTAGCTCGGAACTAAGTTAGTGTTACTTATATATATATATATATATTCTATTTTTTATTATATTTATTTTTATTGTATATATATTTTTTGTAAACAAAAAAGGGAAGGATTAGAGGATTAGACCAGGTTTTGTACGTGGTCCATACGGAGAAAGGGCCAAAGGCCTTGAAACATGGGCAAAACCCACACAAGTAGGCATGCAAGCACAAAGTGCCTGAATTCTTTTTTAGTAGCGTACGTACACTATACACGTTGTAAGGGTGTGCCCCATACGTGTAGGTGCTATCTCCTTTATGTTTGTTTTCTTTTCTTCCCCCAATTCTCAACTCTCTTTCCTTCTTTGTGTGCTTAATTTCAGGTCATTTTTTATCTCTTTTTCTACATGATTTCACCAATAGTGAAATTGTATAGATTATATGGCCTATTATTGAATTGATCCCAAAACTTTTCCAAATTCATCCAACTCAAGGGTCAAAATCAACATTGAAATCACCTAGTAGCTTAAAATCCAATATGTTCAAATCCCCCATTAATGGAGGTTTCCAATATTATTCAACCTTGGATTAGTATATATAGGGCACCCTAAACTCGATCTCAAGATTAGTTTACTCTCAAATATACACCATCACACTTCCATTGCCTTTTCTCTCTCTCTCTCTCTCTCTTTAGCTTAAGCTTTGAACCAAAGCTCTTCGAGCTAGTTTAGCACCACCATTAGCTTGCTTACACTCTTGGCTTCCTAAAAACTATAACCTCGACCACCGTCGTAGCTTGTAGTGCTACCATCAACTACTTAGGGTTTGGTAACAACGGCTACATCATGAAACACTTAGATCCTCCACACCTGACACAAAACTACCTACATCATTGAACTTATCACCATCAAAAACCCTTAGATACACCTATCTCTCATCATGAGCTACTATCATCTCCATCAACTGTCACTACAAGCCGCCATTTAACACCAAACCTCCACTTCTAGTAGTAGCATCATTTTCACACTCCATATCTCCAATGAGATACTCATGAATTTGCATTTTCCCATCATTTGGGATACTAAACCAACTTAAATCACCCCCTTTATTGGTCGCTACTTCTTCCTTCTTCTCTCTCGCTCTCACTCTCTCTCTCTCTCTCTAGGTTATAAATATGCACTATATATAGATTCGAGCCTCGAACCAATCTGACTAAACCCTGACAACCCATGTGTAGCACTTAGTTTGGCCCCCTTTCTATTTTCCCTATTCTTTTGTTACGATATTGCTATTATTATTATTTTTTAATTATTATTTCTATTATAATTTGTAAAAGAGAAAAAATTCGAAAAAGAAAAAAAGGGGGGAAAGGAAATGAGGAAAGCTTTATTTTTATTTTATTTTTTTCTTCGATAAAAAAATAAATAATCAAAATAACAACAAAAAAAAGTAAAAAAAAAAAGAGAGAAGAAAAATAAATTAGTAAATAAATGATTTTATAACTTAAAAGAATCATTTTCCAAAATAAAAATAAATCAATCCTTTTCAAAATTAGGACATTTTAGAATTTTCCATAAATAAAAATACCAATTTAAGATCCTTCTCTAAAATTTTTCCAAAACAAAATAAAATGGCTAAGAACTATAAACTCGACCAAATTTTTAAAATTAAAATGAATTCACTTATTAAAGTTTTATACAAATTATTAGACATCTCTCATGAATTTTGATAATAATAAAAAAAGAAGAACATTAATGAATTAATAAGTGTATAGGTATTCAGAATGTTATTCAAAAAGTTTAAAATTGCAATTTAAGATGCATTCAAAAACGTATTTAGAAGGTTTGAATTGATTAAAAAAGAGACTAATATGAAAATTTTTAGAGAATATTTTAGAAGCTTTTATAAGAAGAATCAATATAGTATTTCAAAAACTTGTTTAGAGACTTCAAAGAAAAAAAGACTGATACTCTTGAGAAAGTTATTAAAAAAGTTGGTCTAAAAATATATGATGTTGACTTTTAATTTATATTAAATTCGAATTCAACAAGGCCTAGCTTCACTAGATTAGATATATTAGGGAAATACATTTAATCCCATTTCACTTAAAATGGAATCATAATCTTCAGGGATTTTTTTTAGTGAATTTATTTTTGAAAAATCAAGATATGCATAAATACGAATAATGATAAAGTTGAATTGAATTTTGTGCAATTTCAAATCTTAAATATGGATTTTATCCTAAAGTTGCTAATTAAGTATATCTATTCGTTAAATTCAAATCAGAAGCTTATCTAGTAGTTGTAGATTAAAGAATATTTGATCTAAAAATATAAGGAGAGTTGTTTTTTAAATTCAAATGACCGAGATCTTCTCAAATATCTAAGGAATTATCTTTAATAACTAACGGTATGATAAATAGGGAAAAAAAGATAATCTTCATATTATTTAGTCATTAGAAGATCTTGATATAAAAGAGAAAGGATTTAAAATGTCATTTAATACTTTAAAGAAAAGTTTTTATGCACAAAAAATCATGATCAGATTCAACTTTCTGAAAAGTCACAAAAAGTTCTTCAGATACCTCTTTAGAAAGTTCCATCAAAGCAAACATTACAACAATCATCATTTCCTTTTGAGCAAAATTGTTTGAGATTTATATTTTTTATTCTCTTTTGTAATTTGAAATTGTTATTTTGTTGTTTGAGTGTAGAGAAAAGTACATTTATTATCTGTATTAGCCTAGATTGTTGAAAGGCTAGATAGGTAAAGCAAAGTATTATAAAGTTTATTTATGACAAGTGCACATAATCTTTTATGATTTGATTTAGTAGATCAAGTAAAACAGTACCAATGAAGTAGACTAGGTCCTCAGTAGTGGAGCTAAAAAAGAGTAGTAGGAAAAAGGTTGAAGCTCTATAAGATCTCACCTGATTTTCTCCTTACATTCTTTTAATTTGCTTTATTATTTGTTGCATGTTGAATTATTAAAATATCACTATTCACCAAATTAAGTTAATTAGAGGGGAAATTTTTCTTATATAAAAAAAGTTTTAAAAGTTCAAAGATATTAATTCAACCCTCCTCTTAATATCTTATACGGAACTAACAATTGGTATTAGAGCCTCGCTCTAATATCTTCTAGAGTTCAAGATCATGGGTGAATCTAATGGTAGTTTAACAATTTAGCTTAATAAGGCACCATTTTTTTTATGAAACTAACTTTTCCCATAGGAAATTGAAGATAGAGACTTACATGAAGGCATCAGATTATTAGGCTTGACAAATTATTTCTGCAAGAGATCTCAAAAACCTAACCATCATTATGTTAAGAGATGATATCACTAAAGCCGAACTCAATTTAAAGGTTAAGAATCTTTTGTTAAGTACTATTGCATAATTAGAATTTTATCTAATTGCTTCTTCTGAAACAGCTAAAGACATTTGGGATACTTTAGTGCAAATTTATGAAGGAACAAACATAATTAAGGATACAAGAATAAACTCGCTGGTTCAATAATATGAAACATTTTGAATTCTCCTTAGTGAAGAAATCAAAGATTCTTTTAGTAGATTTATTACTATAACTAATGAATTGTCTTCTCTTAGCAAAATAATTAGTAATGCAAATATGGTACGCAAGATGTTAAGGATTCTTCCCAAAATTTAAAATGCAAAGAAAACTGCCATAAAAGAAGTTTGTGATCTAAAAACATTAACTTTGAGTTAATTGTATAGTAAGCTTACGGCATATGAAACTGATTTTCTCAAATTAGAAAGTATTTCAGAGAATATGAAAAAAGAAGGCTACAATATTTAAGGCTAAAGAAATAGAAGTTGATTTGAACAATGATGATTTATCTGATGATGATGATGATGAAGAGGTCATACGATTGATAAGACATTTGAATATATTGCTTAAGAAAAGAGGTAAAAAATCATATGGTTCTAATAATTTTAAATCTAACAAGAATAGAAATAATGTAGGAAATAATGCTAAAGAAAAGAAGGAAGTTATTTGTTATGAATGCGAAAAGACTAGGCACATTAAGTATGAGTGTCCACTACTTTTTAAAAAGCTTCATAAATACAAAAAGAAATGAAAAGGCTTACTAGCAACATGGAGTGATTTGAACAAGTCGGAGTCTGAGGAAGAAGGTTTGGATGATAAAGTTGATAAAGCAAATTTATGTTTGATGGCATGTTCTGAAGTAAGTTCTGAATTTGAATCCGATAAAGATTATATGCCTGATGATATTTGTGCTGAAATCAATAAATTATTAAAAGCACTTTCAAAAGCTAAAAATAAAATTTTGAAAGTTGAAAATGAAAATAAGGCTTTGAAGAATGAAAAATAAGCTCTCATTCAAACAAACAAGCTTTTAGCTAATGAAAATGATTTTTTGAAAAATGATTTTGAAGGTTTACATGTTGCAAGAGAAAATTTAGTTAAAAAAAATTTTGATTTTGAAAGAAGAGATAAAAAGTTTGAAAAATCGTATTGAAGATTTATCAAAGTCTATTAAAAATGCTTTTCAAAAGTTTGATGAAAGCGATAAAAACTTCAAATGCTTATTTCCAATCAACAAGTAGATAATTTTAAATATAGATTGGGTTTTGAAAGTAGACAAACATCTAAAACAAAGAAAGAAATAGTATTTGTCAAATTAAAAAGTGAAAATCAAGAAACATCCAAAGAAAAAAAAATAAAGGCAAAACGGTTAAACCTATTAGAAGGTATAACATACAATCATCTTAAAACAAAAATAATTATCTTTTTAGAGGATACAACAGAAGGTTATATAGAGAGTATGTTAAAGACTACTCAAATCAAAACTAAAGGCGTATGGTAAGTAATAGGTATGATTATTCTTCTCCCTATACATGTTTCTTTTATAACAAATTAGGTCAAATTGAAAAATACTACTTTTATAAAATTTTAAGCTTAGTAAAAACTAAGCAAATGCAAATAATATCATGAGCTTGAATTTTAAAAGACCTAAGTTTGTTTGGGTTCCTAAGAATGTTTGATCGTTCTTTTAGTAGTTGTAGGTCATGGGGTAAAATTTAATTAGAGATAATTCTTAATCAATAATACCTCATTGGAAATGAAAGTATAGAATGAACGGTAATCTTGTTTTATTTTTTATTTTGCTCTTCATGCTATATTTCATTATTGATTATAAAAAATAATTGGTATCATTTTGAGGGGGACCTATTTTTCTAAAAAATGTTTTCATAAAGAAAGAAAGAAATATGATGAAATTTGTTTTTTTTTTTTTTTAAGAAAAACATAACATTGATCTATTTTTTTAAGGGGGAGAAGTCTTATTGTCTATTTTTCTTTTATAAAAATTGGTTATCTTCTCATAAGAGAAAGGGGGAGAAAAGTTTTTCAATATTGTTATTATAAAAATATATAGTTGTTTTTTTGATGATAACAAAAAGGGGGACAACAGCTAAAAACAATTAAGTACTGAATATAAGCAAGCAAACAAACATGACAGCACAACAGTTTAAATAGTATATCATTATTATTGAATAATGTTTTTTTCTTATTGTTCATGTTGGACATTGAAATGTTATATTTTTTCAGATGTACGTATGTTTTGTTATCATAAAAAAGGGAGAAAATGTTATATATCTCTCATGGATTTTGATGATAACAAAAAAAAAAGAACATTAATGAATTAACAAGTATACAAGTATTCAGAAAGTTTAAAATTACAATTTTTAGGTGCATTTAGAAACTTATTTAGAAGGTTTGAATAGATTGAAAAAAAGACTAGTTTGAAAATCTTTAGAGAGTGTTTTAGAAGCTTTTATAAGTATAATCAGTATGGCATTTCAGAAACTTGTTCGGAGACTTCGAAGTAAAGCAGATTGATATTTTTTAGAAGGTTATTCAGAAAGTTGGTTTGGAAATATATGACATTAAATTTTAATTTATATCAAATTCAAATTCAAATTCAACATGGCCTAGCTCTACTAAATTGGGTGTACTAGGAAAATACGCTTAATCTCGTTTCACTTAAGATAGAATCATAATCCTTGGGGATTATTTTTTAGCGAATTTATTTTTGAAGAATCAAGATTTGCACAAATATGAATAAGGATAAAGTTGAATCGAATTTTGTGCAATTTCAAATCTTGAATATGAGTCTTATATGAAAGTTGTTGATTAAGCATATCTCCTTGTTAAATTCAAATCAAAAGTTTATCTAATAGTTGTGGATTGAATAATATCTAATCTAAAAAGATAAGGAGAGTTGTTTTTTAAATTCAAATGATTGAGATCTTTTCAAAATATCTAAGGAATTATCTTTAATAACTAACGATTGGATAAATATGGAAAAAATAAAATAATCTTCAGATTATTTAGCTATTAGAAGATCTCAATATAAAAGAAAAATGATTCAAAACATCATTTAATACTCTGGAGAAAAGTTTTCATGGACAAAAAATTGTGATTAAATTTAACCTTCTAAAAAGTCATAGAAAGTCCTTCAAATATCTTTTTAAAAAGTTCCATTGAAGCAAACATTACAACAATCATCATTTCCTTTTAAGTGAAATTGTTTAAGATTTATATTTTTATTCTCTCTTGTAATTTGAAATTATTATTTTGTTGTTTAAGTGTAGAGATAAGTACATTTGTACTATGTAGTTCTGTATTAGCCTAGATTGTTGAAAGGCTAGATCAGTAGAGTAGAGTGTTGTAAAGTTCATATGTGGCGAGTACTTGTAATTTTTTATGATTTGATTTAATGAGTTAAGTGGAATGGCGCTAGTGAAGTAAATTGGGTCCCTAACAATGGAGCTGGAAGAGAGTAGTAGGTAGAAAGTCGAAGCTTTACAAAATCTCAACCTGATTTTCTCCTTCCTTACACTCTTTTAATTTGCTTTATTATTTGTTACATGTTGAATTATCAAAATATTATTGTTCACCATATTAAGTTATTAAGATGTGTAATTTTTCTTATTACGAAAAAGTTCTAAAAAGTTTAAAGATATTAATTAAACCCCTCCCCCCCCTATAAGAGACCAACACAAATGAATTATGAAAGTTTGAGCTAAAATAAAGGGTATGTTGGCATTCGTAAAAAATTATGAGGTGACTTAAAATAAGGAAAAAATTATTTTTTCACCTTTTGTAAATAATTATTCAATTTATCCTTTTTGTAGATTCAATTAAATTTACTTAGTTACATATGAATATATATTATTTTATAAGGGTATTATTGAAAGATAAATTTAAATTCGGAAAGTTAAAAGCGATACCTATTAAGATATAATAGGTTAATCCCTAGATTCAAATATTTGGTTTTCAAAAACCATTTTTAAAATTGGTTTTCTCACAATTTAGTATCTAGGTTAAAATCAATCTACCTAATTGGTTTTAACTTAACCAATTTTTTTCCTAACCCTAATTGAGTAATGACTCTAAGTATTTTTCAAAATACGTTTAAAAACTTATATTTTCCTTAGTTCTTAATCAAGGGTTTATATTAAATGGATAATGGGTTAATATTGATTGAATTAAGGAAAAAAATATAAAAACCAAAAAAATCTAAGCTCGACATATACAAAGTTAGAGAAGTTTGTCTTAACCATTGCGATGGCAATCGAGAAACTCCAACCTTATTTTGAGGCTCAATAAGTTGTGATTCTCATCGACCACACATTTAAGCAATCTTCGTAAAAGCTTGATACTTTTAGGTGGATGGTCAAGTATGCTTCAAAGCTTAGTGCTTTGGGAATCCAATATTAGATTTTGTCCAATTTTATAATAGAATTTACTAGAATTGAAGGATCTACCACTTAAAATGAAGAGCTGACCTAGATCCTATATGTTGACGGTTCATTAACTTCTAAAGGCAGTTGTGCTGGCCTAATCTTAAAAGGTCCAATGGGAGCATGTATCTCTTATGCTTCGAAATTTAGATTTGAGTTAGCAATAAGTAATTAGAATATGAGGCACTCTTGGTAGGGATGAAGTTGGCTAAAGAGGTTGAAGCTAAGTGTTTAGATGTCTATTCAAATTCTCAACTGATCATTAACTAGGTTAAAGGCCATGGTATGGTAAAGGATGAGAATATGACCAAGAATTTGCAATTGGCCAAAGAGCTTAGAACTAGTTTTGATTCCTTGCAGTTAGTGAAAATCCCAAGGATGCAAAATTATGCTACAGAGAAGTTGTCAAAGTTAGCTTCTAAGGGTTTGCTAAATTGGGAAGAGAGAATTTTTATAGAGTACTTACCAAAGAAGAGTACAAATAAGTCACCTGTGGAATATTTGGAAGTATAAGAGAAGGAAATGGAACCTTGTTGGATGAATCCTATCCTCAACTACTTAGAGAATGGAGTCTTGCCTTAAGATAGCAAAGAGCCTCAAAGACTCATCTATAAGGCCATTAATTGTACATAATTGAAGGAAGACTTTACAAAAGAGGGTTGAGTATGCTCTACTTAAGGTGTTTGCTACCTTCTGAGGAATAATTCCTTTTTGACTTACATGCTAGGGTTTGAAGCAATCATTTAAAGGTTGGAATTTTATAAGTGAGAGCTTTGCAGCTTGGATATTGGTGGCCTATAATGAAAAAGGACTCCCTTCATTTGGTTTAAACTTATGATCATTGTCAAAGGAATGCTCTAATTAAGAGAGCACCTAGTGCATATCCGATTCCACTTACTAACTCTTGGCCTTTTGCCCAATGGGGATTACACATTTTAGGCCCATTCTCGAAGACCACCAAATGGAGAATTATTGCTGTGGATTACTTTACAAAATGGTAGAAGTGAAAGCGGTGGTAAGTATTCTAGAGAAGAGCATTAAGGCTTTTGTGGTTGGTAACATTCTGACTAGATTTAGGATACCTTATGCTACCATTACAGATAACGAACCATAGTTTAACAACAATAAGTTTAAAGAATTTTGAAGCTTGGCAGATTAGATTATGCTATACATCAATCACATACCCTTAAAGCAACAGGTAAGTAGAGACCATAAACAAAGTTATTCTTCAAAATTTAAGAAAGAAGGTAAATTGAGCTGGTAGCAAGTAGGCTAACAAGCTACTAGATGTTTTGTAGGGTTTTAAGACTATATAGAGAACTTCAATCGGCCATATTCCTTACTAGTTGGCCTTTAGGTTTGAAGTAGTGTTACTAATTGAGCTCTAAGTGGAAAGTACGAGAGCCCGAGCTTATAACCTTGGATATAATAATATTGGCCTCTAAGCAAACTTAGATACCATTCACAAGACTTAAGCATTAGCCAAAGCTCATCTAACTGGCTACTAACAACGAGCAACTTGATATTATGACAAACATGTCAGGATAAGTGCTTTTGACCTAATGATCTGGTCTATAAGAAGTTAGAGACCTTAGGAGCTAGGGAAAGTCAAGGAAAGTTGACTCTAGCATGGGAAGACCTTATGAAGGTGAAGGAGGCTGTAGATAATGGATGAGCTTATAAATTAGAAACACTTGATGGATAACCTATTCCTCGGGCATAGAATGTAGACAATCTTAGGCCTTACATCAATTAATTGACCTTTTGAAAGAGAGATGTAAATTTGTGGTTTCAAGTTTGCTATCTATGTATATGATGAATGTTGGTTGATTTATAATTGTATTGTGAACTCTTTGAGCTAGTCTATTGACCTATATGCTTGTGTTTTATGGTTTGCTTGTGTTTCATGTGAATCCATCTAATGAAATATTTAGTTGGTTAATGCCTTTTGATTTCATTTCGTACTTTATAAACATAATTTGAAACATGGCCAATCTAAGGACCTTGATTAGCTCACACCAATGCACATGGTTAGCGGCCTTTTGCTAACCTCTCTTATGACATAAAGTTCAAAATATCTCTAAACCCAACTTATAAAAGGTTACGAGCAAATCATATAAAGCGCTATCCCAAAATCCTATATTTGATGGATGATGGGAAACTGATATCCACAAATCTCTAAGTCTAGAGAAGACTTGAGTGACGAGACATAAGGCCTTAAACTCTTTCAAGAGTAACGGTACAATCACTCCAAATCCTAAGAATGGACTATGAGCTACATAGAAAGTCTAAGCCACTAACGAGTAATGGCTAAAAAACACTAAGTCCAAAAATACTATAGACAATAAGTTTTTGCAAACATGATTGCTATAATTCTAGTAAATAAACAACAATTTACTTAGAAGCCTTAAGTCATCAATTGACGATGAGTACAATGCCCGAAGGCTAACTATAAATAAGGACCTTGAGTTAAAAGGTCTTTTAAAGGTCCTAAAGTAAATACTCATAACATATTAACAAATGCTCTAGGCTAACAAATAAGGACAAGCTAAAGTAAAAAGCAAAGGTCAAATCTTAACATAAATTAAGTGTAAAAAATAATCATTATAACAAATTAAGATCGGCATCCTAACTTGAAAATTAAAAGAGTCTGAAAGCACAATAAACAAAATAAAACAAAAAAAAAAAAAAGAGAGGGAGAGAGAGAGCATATCAATTCTCAACATTTGAGTTGTCAAAGGTTAGGGCTTAGTTGGTAGAAGACTGGTTGAGAGTGGTAAGGGAAATAGATGGAGGGTTTGAAACAAAAACCTTGAGAACCTCAGGAGCATAAAAAACTTCTTGAACATCCTCAAAGGCAACTATAGGGATGTTAGTGCCTTCAGTAGATTGGTTCTCCACCTTAGGTTTAATAGCATTTTTCTCATTTGCAGGAACCTCGTTTAGTAAAATCTAAACAGCTTAGGTCATAATCTAGGTGGTGAATAAGGAATTCATCCTAAGCTAAATTTACCCCCATCCAATACTTTCTTTGACATGATGTTTATGTGCTCCTGGCTATCTTAGATGTCTTGAAAAGCTTTTTCATAGCTTACACTTCTCTCATTCTTCAAATTTGTAGTTTTGGCCTTTAACTCGTCACATGGGCTATATAAATGGGTAATCTTCTCAGTATATTTGATCTTAAGTCTCTCCACCTCACTTTATGCCCCCTACTGGTCAAAGACAAGCTGATAATTTTTCTTTTACTCTTTAACTAGAGCAACATCATTTTCCTCCTTCAGTTTAGCCTCCTTATCAACCTTCTCCTTTAAGCCTTTCACTTCTTCCTCCATCCTTGCCTTCTCTTTTCTCCACTTTTACCAGAGTTTCAAATGCTTGGCTTCTACACTAGCTACTTGGTTATTTGCTTCCTTAATGATCCAAAGAGAGGACATAAGATGTCTCAAGCAAGAATAAATTAACAAAAAAGATATACATTGGCATGGTGACAATCTTATAGTCTCCTTCTCCTCCACAAATCCTTCAATGATCATCATTAGGTTTTAAGACCTCTACAAAATGAAAATAAGGTTAGGAGAATATATAAAGATATTATTCAAATCGATGGTTAGAACTCTTACATCATATATCTTAGAAGCAGCTAGTTGCAGCATACTCTTAGAGCTTGACTTTTGACAGAACTTAACAATGTAGGGAGTAGGCCGACATCCTTTGGAATATGGATTCCATGCAATAATTCCAAAGCTATCTTACCATTTCCAAGAGCATGATCGGCAATGTTGACATTCCAAAAGGGAAAAAATTGAACAACCTCCTTATTCTCCTTTCGAGAAGGAGTCATATGTTTAGGATGGATTGTGAGAGTTTCTTTAGGCTTAGGATCTTTAGAACCCCCTTCAGATTAACCATCTTTCCTCCGACCTTCACGAGGGGCTTTTCCTTTGGTGGGATCCTGATCTAAGGGTGGATAATCATAAGCATTAAGCTACTTCATCGGTTTAGTCTTTGCAGCCTTTCTCTTTAATGTGACTTTTGGAGCCTGTGTTTCCTTGGTACTTTTAGTAGTAATGGTAGATGGCCTCATTGGAGCTTTCTTAACATCTCCATCCTTTTTTTCCTACATCGTTGGCCTTTAGATAAGTAAAGAGATCCCTTATGTTGTAGTCTTTTAGAGGCGTCTACAAAGAAGGGTTAAATAATTAGGTCAGAAAGTATAAAAACATAAATAAAACAACTTACTAGTACTGTGTAGAGCACAAGCAAGAAAGGCTACTAAGCTTTTGAAGTAGACATGAAGGTCCCTCCTCATGCAGGCCCTCTTAACATAGAAAAATCACAAATAGCTTGTACCTTGCTCAACAATAATACCTTCATTAGTGCGTTCGATGTCTTCACCTTGAATGGTACTAGCACCCTCTAAAGCCTTGACCTCATCCTTGGGAAAGATTGGAGCTCCATAAGAATACTTATCAATGATAGTATTAGCATCCCATTGAAACTAACTACTATTGTAGGCCTTCAAAATGGTATCATAGGTCACTTGATCAACAAGGAGTAACATTTTCATTTCATTCTACCTAATGGGCAGGCTCTAGATCATGGGGAAGTTTAGGTTAGTTTCAAAATTAATCACAGCCCATTTCTTTTTCCATTCATTAATAGAGGACTTTAACCCAAACAAAAATTATCTCTAAGGTCAGGCACAAATATAAAACCACCCTTCACCTCTTTTGATAGTGAAAAAAATAACAGAATAAGGTTACAGTAGCCCTAACTTCTAAGTCCTTATAAATACACTCAAAGGTGACCATCAGCTTATATAAGTTAAGGGTCAACATGGACAGGTGAATGTGATGATCTGTGAAAAAAGATCTCTCAAAAAGTGAGAAAAGAAATCTTAAACCAACCTTGGAATATTTCTTAAGTAGGACAAACTTATGCTCACCTAATGAAGTAATATGCTTATGCGATTAAGGCCTTGCAATCTTCCAACTTCAAGGGGCAGATTGGAAGTTAAGTTTTAGTGCATTGAGTTCATTTTCGATCATCATGCATGCAATACCATTAGGGCTCAAATCTCTATGCTCGAATGCAATAGAATGGCTAGGTATTGCCCTCATTGTCGAATGGATACTAGATAGCATCAACTTAGCATACATTTTTCTATAGTTGTTTCATGTTTTTTTGGATATTAATTTAGTTAATTTTATGATATTTTGAGCTTAATTAGTTTAAAATTCATCTTTAGGGAATTCTGAAGCATTTCAAAGAGTTTTAAAGGTTTTTTGCAATTTTTAAAATAAAAGCATTGATTACGAAATGAAGTAAAGGAAGTTCAGACAAGGAACAAAGTCTAAGAGAACACCATGATCAAGGACCATGGCCGTTGTCCGTACTGGTGTTCTCTACATCTTGCAATTTCATCAAATTCAAAGATTTTGTGTGAAGTGCAAGTACATGACCTCACTCTACAACCATATACCTAACTTGTATATATCCTATGATGAGTAAATCTTCTATTTTTATTAAGTTCTCTTTGTAAACCTAGCCTTACTCTCTATAAATAGATCCTTAGGCTTAGGTTTTTAGAGAGAGCTTCCTTAGGTAAAGATGTAGCTTAGAATTATATTGGCTTAGAAGTTACTTCTTCTTTTCTTTTAATCATGTTATTCTTATAATATTTTAGTAAATTGTTATTGAAATCTAGTTCTTCATGTAACAACTTCTATTTCAATCTATGATTTTGTTCTTTGATGATCTAGTTATACGATTTTATTGTCACTAATTAGTATTTACCCAGGTTGTTAAATTAATGTATGAGTTTAGTGTAAAAACGCAAGTCTTACAGTTGAACAGATAAGTATAATTAAAAGGGATTGAGTACACTAAGAGGTTAGGCACCAAATTTCTTCAGATAAGGATAATCGAGGGTAGCCAACCTAATAATGAGATCTAAGTTTTTAATGAGATTCTATGATGCTCTATTTAGAAGCGATTTAGGTAGAGAGAGTTTTAAGATTAGGAAGAGGTTAGAGACATAAGTTTAGCCAATTTAGAATTTAAATTCCATTAGAAAAAGATTAGGAGTCTTTACAATCTAAAGAATAATTGAGATTAGGGCTATAAAAGGGTTAAGTCGAGCTGAGCTTTTGAAGGCTTGAGTTTGGCTTGTTTAAAAATTATTGAGTTTGAGTCGAGCTTTTTATCGAGTTTGAAATTAAGGTTGGACCTCGACTTGACCTCAACTCGTTTAGATAAACGAGCTTTATCTTAAGCCTAAGTTCGACTCATTTACTAATGGAGCTTGATTTGAGCCGAGCCTAAAGTGAGTCTATCTCAAGCTAACTCATGAGCTTAAGCATACAAAATGAAAAAAATATATGAATAAATAAATTAATAAATAGTGAACAAGGATTATATTATATATTACCGTATAATATATAATATATTTATATATATTGTATAGATATTAGTCTTTAGATTTTAATAATATAATATATAACATTTGAAGCCTGTTTATGAGCCTAAATAAGTCGCCTCACAAGCCTAAGTGAATAGGCTTACGAACTTGAACTAAAGGTTGAGCTTGACTCATTTAAATAAACGAGCTTTATCTTAAGCTCGAGTTCAGCTTGTTTACTAGTTGAACTCGCCGAGCTTAAGCCAAGTTAAGCTTAAAATGAGCTGAGCTATAACTTGTGAGTAGCTCAGCTCATTTGTAGCCCTAATTGAGATTGAATAATTGCATAGAACTAAAGAGTAGATAACAACAATTTACTAAGGATTATGTGTTATTTGTCTTAACTGATTCATGTTTGATTGTTTTAATTAGTTTTGTTTAATTTAGTTTGATTTATTTTATTGTTCTTATTTATTATCCTTCATTCACTTACTTGTTTAATTGCAATTATCTCCATATTGTTAAGTTAAATAATTGGAAGTTTTGGGATAGATTGCTAGTAACTTAGGTTCTCATATGCATGGTTCCTTATGGGATCAATACACTGGCTTACGATCATTTTAACTATATTATAACTTGACTAGGTGTACTTACTTGATGCATTCGCAGCCTTAACAAATACTCATTGAAAGGAAGTATTCTGATTCTTCAAGCCATAAGGGAATGAGTTTTAACCAACCCAGTGACACTAAATATATCCTAAGGGCAATCGTTGTCTACATCTACCGTGCTGGTGGTTCCTTCACAAGGAGGTAAACCACCTACTCTGGACGTAGTAACCAATTCCTAGCTTCATTGTTGGGCAATAGTTGAGTCATCTGATTGTATACTAGATGTGATTACCTTAATAAGATATTTGAAACGAGAAGGAAGAACTTAGATGAAGAAAAAAAGAAGAATTGTTAAGGTGAAGAAGTAGGAAATTTCTAATTGAGAATAATTGAAATTAGAAGTCACGAAAAGAGAAGAAAAGGAAAAAGAATGGGGATAAGGGCATAAAACGAATAGGAAGTTTAAGTATAAGTTTTAGGATTCGTGTGAAATACAATTATGAACAATTCGTGACCATTTGATCACATTGTCTTGGGAAGACTTGAACAATTGTGGTTGAATTGCATTACTAAAGGTGTACGTGGGATTTGATATGATAGTACGTTTTGTAATAGTTGAAAGTGAAGAGTCATTGATTAGATACAAAACTTCCCCAACATGCCAAGCTAAAAATATATCGACTTTGAAGGAAAACACCAATGACTCATAGATGAGATTAGAATAATTAGCTTCGATATAAGAAAGATTAAATGTTTCAAAACTCATTTGTACTAGATTAAGAATTCATGGTGGAAGATCACCTTAATGAAATACTTTTCCTCCCCTTGATGATCCCATCAAAGAAAGTTGAGGGACAAATGTTGATGGGATTTTTCTCTAAGGCACATGAGCTCGAACTAACCTATAAGAACACATATCCGACTTATTGCTTTATGTATTGTGTATCAAACTTCCCCTATTAACTCTATGTTTGGATTGATGGAAGAAATGGTAGGGGAAGGAAAGTTAGAAAATCAAGGTATTTTCCATTGTTTGGAAAAGAAAGGAAAGGAAGAAGGAATAGATTTACAAGGGAATTATTTTCCTTAAGCCTATCAAAATCTATCCCTTTCAGGTTAGAGAGGATAAGAGGGAATTACTTTGAAATCACGTCATTATCCTTATAATGAAAGCATATCTCAATGTTAAGAGGAGCTTTCTAGACATTTTATAAAATAAACAATATATATAGTAACTTTCCCTCTACATTCATTCCTTTCTTATCCAAATAAGGGAAGTAATATTCTTTTCCCCTCACTTTCTTTTCTTTCTAATTCTTCCCTTCCACTTTCATTCCTTCCTAATTCTTTTCTTCTTCCTAAACAAAGTGTAAGGATTAAATAGCTCGGGAAGCTGATGAGCTTAGAACACATCTAAAAGCTTAAAAGTAGGTTTGATTAGCCTTTATTAGCTAGACCAAGGGGCATCAAGCTTAAAAAGACCTAATCAAACTTGAGAAGTTCAAATTTGACTAAGGGCATGAATAGTTAAGAGTGCTTACACGAATAACTACCCATTAATCGCTATGAGGCCACCTATGTTCTAGAAGATCAGGACATTATCCTTAGTTCAAATTTCCACATGTGTATATCTTGGAGGCAATAATTAAGGAATAGTTGATAGACCTTGGATATAGATGTAACTCGGCATACCATTATAAGCCGTCTTAGGGCCATTAACACTTTGCTCACTCTCTTTCACCTTATCCTTCTATTTATGATAACGTAACTTATGCATCGGAGTGGTTACATTGAAGCTGCCTCAGTACCCCCATGGCTTAATTTGTTTTTATTTTGCAATCTTTAGCTGATAATTGTCCAAAATCCCTTTGATCTAATTTTTACTGTCAACAAATACGATTTAGATTTTGAATCCTAACAAGCCTCTAAACTCATAGCACTATGTTTTTAGAAAGATGGGCTAGGTTTACTTTTTTGTCATTAATTTATACTAGTAAATGCAATCCACAGTATAAATGCAAAAATTAAATATACCAATATACTAAAATGTAGAATATAGCACAATTATTTCATTATATTCTATACACAACTGATGGTTTAAAAAAGAATTAAAATATATGTACAGTATAAAAATATGTAAAAGAACAAAGAAAAAAGCAATAATATAGTATAACCTTATTTGATGTTTACTTTTTGTCATTAATATATATGTATATATGTAGACATATAGATGTTTATTATCTTTGTGTATCACCTAGAATTAGATACTCTCTCTTTCTCTTTTGGTTATGTTGATAATAGGTGGATCTTAAATTCAAAACTGCAAGTTATAATGTAAATTGATAGAGTATTTTCTTTGGCAATTAAGGCAAAAATGGCAACACCTTCCATTTAGAATATGTTATATAGGAAAGTAGGCTAGTACATTATCATATAGCCACATCAATGGAGGGTGTTGTTAAAACATGTAGATGGTAGATCACTTGTCCATCTATCTAATACTCAACAAATAAATGGGAGGATACACTAATTGCAAAAACTTTAATAACTCTCTTACATTAACTAAAAAATTTCAATATGTAAATAGTCTATGTAAATAAATAGGTGATTATCTTGTATTTCTTTTTTCCAATTTAATCTTTGAAAATCAAGAAAAGGAAATTAAAAACTAATATTGCAAATATCTTTAATTTAAATTCATAATGATATTTATTTTCCTTATGATATGTATCATAAGTGCATGGTTTGTTGTATTGTTGAATGGCTTTTGAAAGAAATTTACATTAGTAACAAATAAGAGTTTATAAAATACTTTAGTAAAATGGGAAATTTAAGTTAGTTAAATAATTAATAAAGGTCTATGAAATGCTTTGTATATTTGCATTAACAAACAAAATAAATGAAAAATTGCTACCATAACTGTATATTTTCTATAATCAACCCCTAATATATTTGTTGTTGATAGGTTATTTTAGAAACTGGACTCCTAAAACCTATTCTAACTTATGTAGACTATGAGCCAACATGTGTTGGCCAAGGCTAACCTAATGGAGTCCAAATCCTACCCTATGATATTTGATTTGAAGCTGGTCTTTACCTTACCAGTTGAGCTATAATTAGCTTGGGAGCCATATTTAGAGCATTATTTTCCACTTGTAGCAATTCCACTTAAGGCTCCTAAGGGTTGGAGCTCTACCAACAAAGCTCAAGCAAAGGATTAAGAGGGGGATATGTCAAATTCTTCGACTTGTAAGGGATTGCCGATCTATTACACACTACATTATCTTCGAGAATCCCATATCTTACCTAATTTAGGTTGATACACTTTTTTATTTGGGTGAGATTTGAATATATTCACTTTCTAAATATATCTTCTCCCTTACAAGTAAGGACAATATTCACTCACTCTCCAATTCTTGCATCCTTGCCATTATTTTCATCTAATAGATTCTCTAACTTAAATATCAGAGTAGCCATGCTAGACAACTCCTTGATATCGCTAATGGTGTTCTCTTTTGCAAACTTTAGGTCATGCAATCTAAGGCTCATTAACATTCTCTATCAGTAGAAATCCTAAGACAACATTCATTTTATAAAATGCTTTGTATATCTATGTTAACAAATAAAATAAATGAGAAATGGCGACAATAAATGTACAATTTCTATAATTAATCCTTAATATTATCTAATCATGTTAATTTTTTATTTTAAAATAGTTCTACATTAATCTTAATCATGTAACAATATGCCTATAAGGCTATATATATATTATGAAATATTTTATATGTTTATATATATATATATATCTAATTATTTAAAATAGTAATAAGTATGAAGTATCTTACATTAATAATAGTAAAAACGTTCAAACCCCAATATTAGCTTTTATGTAAAGATATTTCTTCTTTAAGGAAGGCTGTAAACTTTTGGATTAATTTTTAATAGTAGTACTCATGCACTAAAAATGTAATCTATAAATAATTACCGGATCTCTTTTATTTAGAACAAAAATTTGCATTTTTGTACACTAGTAAATTTTCTTTTTCTTTTATAATCCCAAAAGGAGAAATATTAATTCAAGAAGATAAAACCATTTGCAAGCGGTATATTACCATGAGGTCCAACAAAACATAAAAACACAATAATTATGGGATGGTTAAGCCTAAGCTAGAGTCTTCCCAAATTAAACGACCCTATAAGTAAGGTATAAAAAATAAAACAAAAAATAAATAAATGATTCTTCAATGAATCTTGTTTCGCCAAGCTATTATTTCCCTAATAGGTATACCTAAGATCTGCCTCCTTAAAATTCAACTTTTTTATTTTTTGACAAATTAATACATTACTATGAATAAGATTTGCATGGTTATTAACATTTGGAATGCATTCGATAGCTTATAGTGAATCAAATTCCACCATAAACTTAGAGATGTTAAAGAAATTAGCAAAGTAAAGCCCAAATCTACTACTTTAAAGATGGGGTGAAGCAAGAGCAATGGATTTCACGGAACCACTAATTATATTTTTCTATTAATGCTCCAACTTACTCTTTTTGACCCAAATTGTGATTATCTTTTGACATAGTAGCACCTTAGTTTTAGTTATTGTTTTTGGCCATCAAAAAAGCTAATTTTATTAATCGACCATGATTAAACATAGAAGAGTAAGGGACACAGTCCAAAGAAGATAAACAAAATCACTCAACAAGAAGTAGCTCTTGGAGAGAGAATAAGGAGTTTAACCACCAATCATAGGGAAACATTTTCTTCCTAAAATTAGGTGCTACCTAATCTACAACCATATTGGTAGATCTCTAAACAAAGCAAAAAATCAGAATACAAATATGTTAAGGACTCTAATAAGTTACTAATTATGAACAAAAAGCTCTAAGGACCGATAGACCTGAACATTGTGAGAAGTTAAGGCTTGAAATAATCACAGATAGTTAGTGGCAAAAGGTATACTTTCCCAACCCATCGTATAGTAAGTTTAATTGCTAAATCAAGGACTAGGCTTTAGAAGCTTTTAAGCTTAGAGAACCTATAAAATCTACTTTGCCAACTATCATTTTGTCACTTGCATCCCTAACAATTACTATAATACTAACCCCATCCAAAGGCCCAGTCCAAGTCCCATCAACATTCAACCTTACAAACATACTACCATTGACTGGACCACTTATTTGACTTGGCAAACTCTTAAGATGAGAAGAGAGACCAACATTCCTTTCCAAAGGGCAAGATTGAGATGTTAAGCCATTTACCCCATGTCTTCGATACGTTAGCTCTCAAGATACATCCTTCACTTCATGATTCGCACCCCTAGTGTGTTTTTGAGAAACAATGTTAATAGACTTTTCCCTATTGTTTTCACCTAAACTACTCTTGTGAATAGTCGCATCAGTCCTTCTTTGACCCTTACAAAGATTAGGCATGCCATCTTCCATCTGAGATCTGCTATTAGCATTTAAATTTACCCCATAATTTAAAAATCGAAACTTTCAACCACATTATGTCTTTCTCTCAATAAACTAACTCTCCAACTTGCAAACAATACTAAGTAGATTAGGGTTTCTATGTTTGTATGATGCTTTATGTTGTTTCTTCCATAGAAACCAAGAGATTTAGACTATTGTAGTTTCAAGCTCCTTCCTTTCCTCTCTTGATAACTGCTTACCTTCTCTACAACATGATCACCACTTAACCATGGATCTAACTTTCTCCCTTCAATCCTTTACCTTATCTAGATATCTAATTTTTGCCCCTCTTTTTTTTATTTTTTATTTATTTATTTTTAAATTAGGTTATGGGGTCCTAAATTAGAAAAAATTCAAAAAAAAAAAATGAAATTAAAGAAAACTCAAAAAATTAAGAAATTTAGAAAAAACATAAGAATTATAGAAAAGCACAAAAAATTCAAAATTAAGAAAAAACACAAAAAAATAAGAAAGAAACCCTAAAAGATAAAAAATTTAGAAAATAAAGTTTAAAAATTTAGAAAAAATTGAAAAAAATAAAAGATTTTAGAAAATAACTTTTTATTAGGGTAGATTTTTATTTAGATTTAGAAATTGGGTTGTTGAACCTGAGCATAGATTTAAATCTAGATTAAGTTGATTGAGTCCATATGTGTAATTTAGTTATACATATGGATAAAGCATAGGCTAATGGCTTATTGGTTAAGCACATGGATTGAGTTTGGGTATTGAGTGTGAGGTCTTGGGTTCAAATCTTAGCAAAGGTAAGGAGGCCTTTTTTATTTTTTGTTAACTAACATGCTGCCACGTATCAGGATCTGATTATACCACGTGTCCTGACACGTAACGGTATCGGGTTGGGCGGCCTTGTTGATGTAACGTTACATGGTAAGTCAGGAGTGGTCAGCGTGGCTGATGTGACGCTATGTCAGCACTTTTCCTCTCTTGCCTACCAATTTTCCTCCTTTTTCTTGGCTCAAGAATACTCGACCCCCTCACTTTAACTCCAATTTCTGCACTAATTTCGCACACACTCATGCAGTTTTTTTGCCTTAATCTTGTTGAACACATGGTCTACTTTGAATCAAACACAATAACGAGTCCATATTCCATAAAAAACAAATTCAATTTGAGCTCCAAAAATCGAAAAAAAAAAAACTGATTTTCTAAGCATTCTTCATTAAATCTGATTCAAACTTTCCTTTATTTCGAGGATGGATTCGTATATAAAAGGAGCTTTAGGGAGTTTGGAGAACCACATACAGGAGCTTTGGAATCAACTCTTAAGCTCTCTCTCTCTCTCTCTATCACGGCCTCTTTTTCTCTCTAACCCTCTCTCTCTTCGAATCCCTCTCTTTAACCAATCTAGAGCCAAACCACCCCCACAACTGAGCTTCCTGTAACTCAAGCTCCCTAACCCAATCTCTTCCAACCTTTACTGTAGCCTGTAGCATTGGCCACAAACAACGACTACCGAAAAACCTAACCACTTCACTCCCCTCTTTCGAACCACCACCACCACTACTTCCCGCTCTAAACTAACCCTACAGCAAATCTCCCCACGTTCCTTAACCCTAGACTCATCACCCCACTTATGCTTAACAACCTTCGATGGCACCACCCGAACACCACCATAACCACCACCTCGCACCACCTTTTAAGCTACCACCATTCACCATGACATCGAACAAACACCTTCAAACCCAATAAAAAGTTCATGAAAACACCTTCCCTTGCTTAATTCAGTGTACAGATTGGCTTGAAGTGTGCCTTATTGTGGTTGTTGAAGAGGAACCCAAAGATCCGACCTATAAATCTGATCTAAGACCCGATCTAGCACTCGAACTGACCCACGCGTCTAAGATCCCTTCCTGGTACAATTCTTTTTAAGATTGATTTTATTTATTTATTTATTTACTTGTTTATAATGTAAATGTAATGAAAGAAAAAAGAGAAAGAAAAAAAAGAAAAAAAAAGGAGTGTTTTATTTCTTTTTTCAAATTTCAACAAAAAAAATAACAATAATAAAAATAAAAAGTAGAGGAATAAATAATAAAATTGTTTTTATTACTTAGAAAATTAAATTTTCAAAAATAAATAAAAATAAATGAATCCTTTCAAAATTAGGACCATTTTAGAGTTTTCAAAATTAAAATCCAATTTAGGTCATATAGGAAATTTTTTCAAATAAATCAAAAATGGGTAAAAGCGTAAACTCGAATATTTTTCAAAAATTAAAATTAATCAACCAGCTATATTTTCAATAGAAGAGCTACACATATCTGATCTTGAATAGCGAGTACATAGATACCTACGGGGCGACAATAAAAATTAAAAAAAAAAAAATAATTTCCCCTTTTCTTTAGTTTATATCATTTTATTTATCAAATTAGAGTAACCAATAATCAAGTTTTGTTTTTTCAAAATTAAAGGTGATTTTTAAGTTTAATTTTAATTTTGGAAAGTTAATAGTACTCGTAAGGGTTTAAAATTCCTAACCCTAGACCTAAATCTTTGGCTTTCAAAAACCGCTTTTACAAAATTAGTTTTAATCGTTAGACTAGTGGCTAAGTTATAACCAATCTATCCAATTGGTTATAACTCAACTGTTTTTCCTAACTCCGGTCGGGTTTGTTTTCAAAACAAAAAGAAACAGTTTTTTTTTTTTTTTTT
>JAMXBB010000005.1:89714319-89782090 GCA_024138015.1 Lumnitzera littorea
AAACGAAATTAAGGTTTTGATTTAATTATTTTAAGATCTTTATTTTACGTATATGTATTAAGCATATTAAATTTTATATTCTATGTATAGGATACAATAACTTTTATTAATATTTTACATTGAGATATTATATAAAATCTATTTTCCTACGTAATATTTATATAATTGTATTATAATTAATTCTTATTTTCTTTTTCTATATATGTAAATACTGCCCTATATTCTAGAAGGTTCTAAAATAATCTATCGACCAAACTCTATTCGTTATTTTCTTCTAGCTGCAATTTTATTTTTCTTTCTCTCGGCATCCATTTCTTTTCTCACCTAACCTTTATCTCTCTCTTGGTTACCTTTCTCTCCCCTCACCTTCTCTCCCTCTTCTTCATCATTGCTGACCCTACCCCCCGTCCTTTCCTATCGTCCAATTGCCCCCTAGTCCCTTACTTTTCTTATTCCCCTTCTCCCTGTCATCTCACCTTCTCTCCTCTATCCTTCTCAATTCCCTGTATCCCCAATTCCCTTGCTTTCCTCTCTCATCCTCCTTCGTTTCTATTACCCGACCTCAACCTGTCCCTATCTCGTCACTCTCTCTCTCCCTCACTCATTAGACCCCCCAATATCCCTAATCCTCCCCTTATTCTCTCAAGTTAGCTCCAATCCAAAAGCCCCTATTCATTTTGCAACTCGAGTTCTTTTTTGAGGATCATTATTTTTTTAAAATCTGAAGTTTCAGCAAAAGCTCCTTCAGTTAGACACGGTTGGATTAATTCAATGCTATGTCTTGCTTTCCATTTTAATTTGATAAATATTATTAATTAATTTTATGAGTATATTATTTTGCAGGTTATAATTTTTGTATTATTGTTATGATAATTTCCTGTTCATTGTTGTTCCGTGTTTTCATCTCGATTGCCTTTGCGAGCCGATTCCGATTTTTTCTTAGGTACCATATATATACATATAGTGTAAATCTTATTACTATTATTTTATTTATTATCCACATTGTTAGTTTTGATTAAATATTGTTAGTATTCAACTATTGCTTTTAAATTATTTGTTTCCTATGTTATATAGTGTTATTTTATATGAGTTATGGTTAAAGCATATAGTAACGTATTTCACGCTATTAGTTATAGAAATATTTTGGGGTCAATTTTTTTTATTCTTATCGCATGTATGTGGGTTATTAATTTCTATTTAGTTATAGATTATTTTATTGATTGTATTTTATATGATAATCTTAAATGTCGATTCAGTGTGTTATAATACTATATTATGGTTAGTATGTCTTATTTCTTATATCAATGGTATTCTGGTTCTAAATATTTTCTTCATCTTAGTATTATGAATATATAGTATATTTTATTGTATTCAGTATATTGATTATGAATATATATATATATATATATATGTTAGGGCCAAGTTTTTGTTTACTTATATAGTATATTATATACGCTTGGTATGTCCATTTTATGTGTCATATATTATTATGTATTTTTTTATAAGTTGTTACAAATTATACTATCTTCTACTTAAGTACGTATTATTTATTTACTATATTGCTTCACTAATTTATAATATTCGATACTCTAGTTATGGGTCCATCTTATACTTTCTTGTATATATATAGATATGTTATGTTATATATATATATTATGTAAATTACGAGTTACTATAAATTATAAAAGTGATCTTTTATATATAGTTATGTTATCATTTTAGTTTACTCATATTATGTTATTAATATTATTTTGACTTAACGATTTCTTTTAGGACCTTGATCAAATAGATCTTAAGCTCTTAGATAACTCTTAAGTAGTACTTAGTCTTAGAATATAAGGTTAACATGCTTCTTGTTTTCTTTTAGATTTGTGGTGTTCAGTTTCCTTTGTCAAGGTTTGACTTTTGTTCAGGCTTGAGACCAGAGTATTGTATTCGATCTTAGAGCGATTCCAAGTACGTGGTGCTTACTTGTATGTTTGTGCATTAGGGCTTAGAATGTGATCGAATTAATATATATACTCGGCTTAAATGACTTGTGTTACGCCCCGAAGTCGCGAAGTCGCAACAGTCCCGCCGTGTAAACCATTCTATGATAAAAACTGGCCTCACAGTTCTTACCATAGAGATAATCTACACAAGGCGTCGACGACCACTCGCTTTGAAATAAACAGTTCGATTAATGATTATACAACAACTATGATAATTATCACAAATTACTACTAAACATAGATAATTATAAATAAGTCCACAGAGCTTCCCAGGAAGATTTACAAAATCACCACAGTCTACTAATTTACAGAATATCTAACAGTCTTCAACCTTTAACTACAAGGTCAGTCTAGATACACATTATGCTAAATAACTTGATCCTTACACCCCTAGCTTCAAAAAGACTAACCTCTGGATAATTGTAGGGCGGCATAGTACTGGAAGAGATTACAAATCAGAACCTGCAAAAGGATCTATAAGAGTATGAGCAACTACAGCTCAGTAAGTTGAATTGGAGACTCATGAATGCATACAAGCACAAACAGGGTTATCAAACAATTATTTTCATGCAATGCAACAATCAAGTGTCATCGCACAATGTAGTCCGGTCCGTTGTGAAATCAGAGAAATTTCACCCGCTCCGATCTGGGTTGAGGAGTTCCATGTTATGCAGCAGCTCACAACCAAACCCAGGCTTGTGCAATGGAGACCTCGCTCCTCCCGCGACTACCTTCGAACCAATGACTTCACCCCCGTTGCGATCTCCTCTCTGTCACTTAGTTCGACTGAGGATGAAGAAGGGACCATTTTGCAATCCTGCGCTATCCCTTTCGAAGGGGTCGGTATTTGGTTGGAGAGTCCTATGATCCCCTAACGGGTTGCAATGTATGACGTTTTCGGTTATTACGGTCGACTAAGATTAAATTCCGGTTAAGGTTTTCAAACAAGTTCATATCAATTAAATCAGTCACAAAATCATTCACAGCACAAATTCCAGCACGAATTCAGATACATCAAACACATGCGCAAACTACTTACAATCACAAGCATATACAAGCTTAAGTCTCCGAGCACTACAAAACTAGTACTCTATTACAATAAGCAATAACCCAACTTACTTGAATTTGCTCGATCGCTCGATCCTCAAATTACGAGCTGATTTGTTTCTGGGTGTCCTATAATGCAAAGAGGTCCTTTTAGTACTTATTTTTATGGATTCTTATTCTAATTTATAATGTAACTCATTTTCCTCATGTATACTTACAACGTATTAATAATTCGTTGTATTTTATTTCGGGGTTCGGCTCCTAAACTAGATTCTAGTTTTAATTCCTAAGTCGTAATTAGGCTTGAATCCCAATGTGACATTAATCACCTTATGCTCGGGTATTCAAATATCCTATTGGGTCGTAATTTTGGTATTCTAACTATTCGGTACACTCTAACCCTAATTGGGATATCGGATTTATTCCCGATGTGTAAAAATCTTATATTTTAAGATATTTACTTAAAATTAAATATTAATTCAGATTTATTATTTTTCTGATTTCAATTATAATATTATCTAAATAACTTTATTTTTTTAAATTTAGTAATTTATATTTTCACATATTCCTAATTTCTCATATTCTTTACCTAATTTCCCTAATTAACCATAATTAGTACCTAAAAGCTAGGATTAGGGTTCCACTGCAGAGATTAACTTCCTTAATCATCTAATCAAGATCCAAATCAGTAATTAACATCCTAATTACCTAATTACCTAATTAATCCCAAATCAACCAATTTTACCATCATTTTAGGGCTAAAAATTAACTTAAAATTTTCGAAAATTAATTTAAAAAAAAGGGCTTCATAGCACTGTTCTACATCATATGAGAATCCTACAAAAAAATTTTGAGCCCCAAACTACATCCCTAAGCCTATTTAATTTCCGGTTTAATCATGCTTGGTTTTGAACAATTTCTTAAGAACCCTATATTTCCAGACATAATTAAACTAAATCAATATTTTTCCCTAAATCTACATACAATAAAACCTTAGAATAACAAGTTTCATAATTTTTTGGGCAAAATAACTAATTTTACAAAATTATACAAAAATCGGGATGAATAAATGACTAACCGGTTCAAAGCTTTCTGGCCGTCCAAACCCGGTCCAAGGCTGTCGGCCGGTCCAGACGCTGGTCCTAGTGTAGGGTGGTGGTAGTGGTTCGGTCCCAGGTGGTGGTGGGTGGTGGTTTTAGTTCACCTTGCTAATCTGCACAGTTTTCTTTTTTTTTTTTTTTATTTTCTGGAATTTCTCTCGATTTTTCTTGTGTTTCGATTTTTCTCAGATCACAAACTGTCCAAATGTCTTCTGAGAATTTTTTCCTTATTTATAGACAAATATAGTAATTAATGTGCATTAATTTGATGGGATTTTGCCCATTTCCTTGATTTTAGGCTTTTAGTTTGGCAAATTCTTATTGGTTAATTTTTTTTCTTTTCAGTCACGACCTGATCTAGTTGCAGTTATCTTCTTCTGATTTTTTTATAATTATTTTTTATTTTTCTTTAATTATTTACTTAATTTTCGGCCTATTTTAGCAATTACGCGTATTTTTATCTACACGTAAATACATGTAGGGTACACGTGAACATTCCTAAATATTATTTTGGTCATTCTAAAATTTTTAGTATACATATAATCTATCTCTACTAATTTATTAATTATTATATTACACTTTTTGCCTTTTCAGTAATTAGCAGTTATTATGCTTAAAATTTGAAAATTTTATAGTCTCCTATTTTACTACTCACTTTCTTAAATTTAAGTTTACAGGGTCATTTTTACTGGTATTTTGTTAAATAGTTTATAATTTGGGTTTGATCGGATCCTTTAGCCGATCGCCCTAAACCTTGGGTTTTAAGCTCAAACCTATAGTTACTTGGCTTGGCTTTAGGGTTTACAACTTGGACTGTTGGTTGTGCTTAACTCACTTGCTCTAGGAGCCTACAGTAGTAGTTCTCTAGAGGAGCAATCACTGATCATATGTGAGATTTCCTTAATGGACTTTTATATGGGATGACACAACAAGAATGTTAGGTTTTGAACCTTGGTTTTTGGGTATAAAGGATTTAAAGGAAAACGTATAATTATATCCATCTATGTATGTGAGCAAAGACCAAGTGTGGCGGGGTTTAATTACCCTTTTGTTGTTTTGTGGGCCTAAATTAAGATAATTAAATTGCTAATTGTATTATCTACTATTAATTGCATATTTGTATGTGAAAGATTTGTTTAGCATGTTTATGTGTTTGTATACCCGTATTAGGTCTTGGCTTATTCTTTTCTCTTTTACGTGCTAGATTTGAGGATTTTCTTATTTATAAGGAGACGTTTGTCGATGACATCCAGGAGAAGGAAGGAGTTGAGTATTTATATTTCTATAATGACTAAATAGGGTGATATCTATGTTACTAATGGTTTATGTTTTATTAGGGATTTTGTATTTTTGAGGAGATGGGCTCCTTTTGATATTAGAGGATTTTAGTTATTTGACATATCTTATGTTTTGCTTATAAGTTGGGACACTTCTGAACTTTTGGATATTGCAGGTTTATATGAGTTTATGAGTGGATACAGTTTCTTATTCTCTTATGGATATTTATATATTATTGATGTGATTTTTCGTATATCAATTGTGAACTTAGAAAGCTTTACATATTCTTGACTAATCGGGATATGTGGCAGGTTATAGCGCCTATTTAGGATCTCGAGGTGTTACAATAGAAGCCCTATCCTCCTTCTTATCTCGTACAACCACACCTACATTAGGACATACATGTTCCTTCAACCCCTACACATCCGTATCTACAATAGTATTGTCCATTTCCTTTATTGTAATACCTTCACTCACACTTTCTTCATATAATGCAAATGTTCTCATCCTAAGGCCATAATGCTCCCCAATAACACGTTGATGCACACATCACTTTGTCATATGACTAAGCTTACCACAATTGAAGCACCATTCCGACAATCTTTCATACTTAAAATTGACCCAATACTTGCTTTTGTCCTTACAGTTTACCCATGCTCCATATTTTAGTGGTAAAGTTACATCAATACATGCTTTCACCCTCAAGAAACTTCTCCTACTATGATGAGGAAGCTGAATGGGATCAACCTTAATCACCAATCCAGCATAGACCCAAGTTTATTAGCATTACTAATAGACAAATGACTAAATTGGAGACCATGGGTTTGAATAAAAACACTTAAGGTAATTTAATATGACATCTTCAACCCTTGATTCAGAAACCCATTCTTCTAAAATCAAACAATGACCCATCATCATCTACGGTCCATTATTATCCATTACATGAGCAACTTCAATACTAGCAAAAGCAAACAAAAAGAAATTAGCCTTAATAAATGAAATCTTTACATCTCCAAACTCCTTTTAGGCTTTCGATAAAATGTTCATTATTCCATATTTATTCAAAGTTTTTTCTCCAACAATCTTACCTATCATAATATGCTCACTATTATTAATCAACTTCACATTTTCTTCCAAATCTAGACTCACAGGGATATTCTTATGAGTCTCATTGGGCATTATTAGATTTCCACGGGAACTTCTAGCAATAGATTTCTTAGATCTACAAGAAAGAGCACAAAAGTTTGACATAAGACTCTCTAAATGAAAATCTTACCCAGTAGAACAAAAATAAGGGCTAGAAGCAAAACAATGTGATACTAAAAAGAGAAAGACAACAAAAGATAAGGGACAAATGAAACGAAGCAGGCAAGTACCCTAGTTAGAGAAAATAAGATAGTAATGACATTGAACAAATGACAAATGACAATAAAAAACAAAAGAACCACAGATACGATGAAAAGCTTGCCAAAAATTAAGCGCCATTATCAGTAGTATGATGCAAAAATATAAATGAAATGCACAATTTGATATGTGTTCCATTTGTTTTTAAATTTTTTTTGTAATGATCAAGTATGCTAACAATGGAAGCAAGATGAGTATAGATCCGGTGAAATGAGATGAAAATGATTTATAGTGTTGTGCTATTTTTTATGCAAGAGAATTTGATTGAAATGAGTGGAAGAGAAAAAAGAAAAGTGAAATGAAATAAAATATGATTTTAATACGATGTTTCATAACCTATTAAGAAAATGGAAAGAATTGAATGAAAATAGAGTTAATGTTGGACAAAACTTACTTTATATATTTTTTCCAACTGTGTTATAAAATGATATTTTTATAATCTATCATCATTTTTACTTATTTCCACCTATTTCTATTTAAAATTACAGAGAAAAAAAAGTGAACCTAAAAGTTTAAACATTTCTATCCATTTTCTCTGTTTTCTATCCATTTTCACTTCCTATTTAAGTTTCCAAAATCGTATTTCCTTCTGTTTCTTTCCGTTTCCTTTCAACCGATCCAAACAGTGCTACAGTCGATGCAATGATGCGGGTAAATAATGGAAGAAGTGATGAAACGGAAAAGGAAGTCATGAAAAAGCTACGAGTAAAGCTACCAAAACCACCACACACAGGGTGGGACCACTCTCAAAGGAGAGAAAATTTCTCTCTCTAAAACCGAAGAGAGGGAGAGCTCCTCCGGTGCAAGCGTTTATTGGTAGCATCTCAGTTTAACTTGGCCGAACTAGGTGTGAGAGGGATCCAAGGGGTGCTTGCGTTCAGGTCCAAATTCTCGGATCCTCTTCATTGCTAAAACCCAAAAGTCCGCTGCTTGAATCTTTTTTTCTTTTTGTCAGATCAATGCAATGATTTCAGTTTGGTCTTTGCCATCCAAAGATTCTCTTATTACATTCACACCAAGTTCTGCTCAGTACAGAAGCGAAAAACAAGCCTGGGGGTGTTGAATTTCCGGCAATTTCCATTTCTATTTTAGCCCAAATTCAAATGGCAATAAGAGAGCGTGAAGAAAGGATGGATCGATATTGCGAGATAGCCAAATGTTTTTCATTGTGTTATAGATGTGGAGAAAGTGTTCCGTTGATTCTTTCTCTATGTTGCAGAAAACGCGAAGGATGCTTAATATAAGACCCCTTTTTAATGGGTTATTGCATGTAGGAATCACTGGATCTAAGGAATTGTGCCCATTCCAAAGAATTATAATTTTATATTTTAAAAATATTTCGATATATAAGAAATGAAATAAAATCAGAAATCACGATTTCATTTCAGATCCATTTCTATGCACAAAACGTGACTTATACTTCTTTTTCAAGCAAATAAAGAATGGAACATACTAGTCTAAATGGAGAGAATAAATAATAAATTTCCTTTGTTTTTTTTAACGTGGACCAAAGAAGAGAAAAACAAACAAAAATAAAGGTAAAGAAAAAAATAAGAAAGAAAGATATGAAACACTTTCTACGGCTAATTAATCATGTTAAAAAAGAAAAAGAAAAAGCAAAAAACAATAATTCTCAGTGATATAATAGCTAAGAAATGCTTTCCCCTCTTGGTTATTAAGGGGATATAAAGTCGTTTTTCATATTGATCCAAAGTTTCAAATGGATTGTTGGCTATAGCAAGTGAAGACTTGAATGATTAAGGTACCCCTTGTCTATTAAATCCTCGCACAGAACAGAGAAATACTTTTGATACACTGGTGTTCATAGATCTCAAATGGCAAATATTCGACTTACACAAAATAAACAACCGTGGCAGTTAATAGGAAACTGAGACTACCATTAAACTTCGATACAACACTCATGACAATATATTTGGTGCAATCTTCGTGTTCTCCCAATATTTGATCTATAAATCAAAAAATGTGCATTGAACCAAGAACGGAAAGACAGATGGAGATAGAAAGATAAATAAAAAATTTTGAAAAATGAAACTTCAATCTCTGTATTCAAGGCGTAATAATAATAACAGAACATAAAAAAAAAAAAAAAAAAAAAAAAGATGGAAGATAGTTCTGCAAGTGCTTTTTGTAGAGACGTAGTCTTGTAAGTATTCTTTATAATGGAGCATCATGCCATTAACACCAAAAAGAAAAGAAAATCTAATAAAAAGGATACATTTAAGAAAAAAAAAAAAAATCTAAAACGGTATATAAAAGGACTCACCTATGAAATTGTTCTTAAAATTGTTTGCTTTTAGTTCTATTCCAAATTACGTTACATTAAGGTGGGTTTTTTTATTTCCGTTACTGTGCAATATTGAAGATGGGATTGATTGCAAAATTCGTGGATAAAATAGGAAGTAGAGAGAGAGAGAGAGAGAGAGAGAGAGAGAGAGAGTATGCCGATATCACATATTTTCCCTCAAATGATATGGATTCTAAAATGTTAGAAATCGAGAAATGCTATCCGACTATCATTATCTGAAGAAACAATTATCCAAAAAAAACCATGAGAAAGTAAAACTTCACATTTAAATAGTGAAGACGAATAAAGGGCTACTTGCTTAATATGAATAGATATATAACTTAAAAATATCTGGTAAATGTGGGGGACTTATTACCTTTTTAATATATACTTTTTCGAAGTGTAAAATTGGCCTCGTTTGTAATTACTTTTCTATATTTATCATCCGGGAAAACATTTTAGCTCTAAAGAACAAATGCTAACTTTTTTAGGAAAAAGATTATTATATATTAACTCATTTTTTCAATTAGTCTCAATATGTCTACAAGCTTTAAAAAATGACTTCTATTAAAATTTCATTGTGATTTATTTGTAAATTATATTTTAAATATGAAAAGACTTTAGTAAAACAAACAAATAAATAAAAGGATTACTAAAACAGATATAAGCTAAAATATTTGCAGACTTGAACTTTGAAAAAATATTAACATTTTATACTTTTACATTTACACAACAAGTTTAATGCAATGCATTTATGGGAATATACTTATAGTAATTTACTTAGATACATTTGTCATTGATACGAAATTTACGAGTCAAATACCAAAGAGGTCTTTGTAGCATTTTTTTCTTTTTAAACCAAGCACATGAAAACATATTTTTTTAGGAAAATGCAAATAGGCCCCTAAATATTGACCTAATTGCCGGATTTACTCCTTGAGTTTCCAAATATTATAAGTCACATCTTTAAACTTTAATAAATTGATAATTAACTCCCATAAGTTATGGATGACCCTCTAAATTTTTATTTTGATGTAGAAATTTCTAATAAACTTATCAAAGTATATTTTAAAATCTCTCAAATTTTGACCATGGTATAGTTTCTTTTATTGAAAATGGAAATGTCATCTATTGTGTCAATTTATCAAAATGTAATTAAGAGGATAATTTATAGTATTTAAAAGTTTAAAAAGTAAATCTACATTCAAATTAATGTTTAGAGAGATTATTTATAATTTATCCTATTTCTATTGTGAATAAAAAGGACATTCTTACATAAAACATCAAAAAGCTAAGACAGTTATCTAAGATGCCATTATGGAAATATCTTATCAAGATGCTAGAATTATCCCCGAGTAGATTCATTTCCATTTCAATAAGTTTAATTAGCCGTAAAATCACTCGCATTTGGAGCAGTTCGCTATTATTTAAAAGTGTTATATAATCTGAGATTTCACACCTTTACATGCTTTGCATAATTAAAATATCAAGAAAAATAAAATAACATTAGCTTAATCCATAACTAGACTTTTAGGTTAATTTTCCTCCGAGGATGGGCCCAATGTTTCAATTTCTTGAGGACAAAAGCCATAAAGTTAAAATATCGAGATGATGGGCTCATCCTCATAGATCAATAATATATAGTAAGCCCAAATAATGAAATCCAAGGCAGAAATCAATCAATTGAGTCTTTTCTTTTTTTCTTTTTTTTAAATTTGATTAACAATCCATTTATTATATTTGGTAATTTATTAGGATGGAGATAGACACACAAAACAATTGAGTTTTGGACTTTCCACTCCTTGCCCCAATATTATGTCATAATAATTAATTGAAAAGAAAGATACATGGGTTGGCATGAAATAACTTTCATAATTAAGATTTTGAATGAAATTTATCTAACTATAATATGATCTTTCTATTTCCATGAAGTGGGACTTTAGATACTTCCTTTAATCATATTATTATTTCATATTTCTTTTGCATTTGTGTGCTGTGTCAATGTGCATCCTCTAGTTTTTGCACTTAGAATAATGATATGGCTAGGAGAGTAGCTTTTAAGGAATAAGATTATATGTAAATTTTGATTTTTTAACATATGGAAAAAGATGTATAAAATTTTGAGAAGAAAATTTCTGTGTGTGTATATTCATATCACAGGCAAAAAAGGGTCAATATATATACAACATAGAAAATATTCTAAACATAGAAAATATCCTAAATATACTCTTTACATAATTGATAGATATTCCTCTAATACCCCCCCTCAAGTTGGTGCGTGAAGATTGCAAACCCCCAACTTGCATAGAAGATACCCAAACTGCTGTGTGCCCAATGTTTTAATAAAAATATCAGCGAGTTGCTCAAAGCTACGTACATAAGCAGTCTGAACATATCTATGTTGAATCTCATCACGAATAAAATGACAATCAATTTCAATGTGCTTTGTGCGCTCATGAAACATAGGATTTGCACTAATGTGTAAAGCTGCTTGACTATCACAATACAACAACATAGGATGAGAGTGTACAACACCGAGAGACAGCAAAAGACCCTTTAACCATTTTAGTTCACACACAGTGGTGGCCATGGAACGATATTCTGCTTCAGTAGAGGATCTTAATGCTGTATGTTGCTTTTTAGTCTTCTAAGAAATGGGAGAAGTCCCTAACATAACAAAATATCCAGTAAGAGATCGTCGAGTTAAAGGACAACTCCCCCAATCAGAATCACAATAAGCATACAACCGAAGATCATTATTAGCTCGTAAAAGTATTCCTTATCCAGGACTGCTCTTCAAATAACGAACCACGCGTAAAGCTGCTTTCCAATGAGCTTCCCTTGGTTGATGCATAAATTGTGCCAAAATATAAACACTGTAGGACAACTCAAGTCGAGTAAGAGTCAAATAAATCAGTCTTCCTACCAATCTCCAATACTTCTCTGAATCTGCCAACAATACATTTTCTGCTAAGGCTAAATGATGATTTTGTTCAATGGGAAAACCAGATGGTTTAGCACCCAATAATCCAGCTTCATTGATAATATCCAAAGCATATTTGCGTTGGCAAAGAAAAATTCCTTCTTGATTCCGAGCCACCTCTACACCTAAAAAATACTTCAATGTTCCCAAATCTTTCATGTGGAAGCAGTGGCATAAATAATCTTTAAACTTCTGAATGACAACTCCATTATTCCCTGCAATAATAAGATCATCGACATACACCAGTATACTCAAAGGTATCTTGTCTCGATTTAAAGTAAACAATGAATAATCAGATTGAGATTGAAGAAATCCATATCGCTTTAATGCAATTGTCAATTTGGAAAACCAACATCGGGAGGCCTATCGTAACCCATAAAGTGATTTACGTAATCGACAAACTTTGCCAGGCTGCTGAGTAGAGAACCCAGGTGGCATCTTCATGTATACCTCTTCTTCTAAATCTCCATGCAAGAATGCATTATGAACATCCATTTGATGGAGTTCCTATCCCTTTGTTGCTGCCACTAAAAGAAAAGTATGTACAGTAACCATTTTTGCAGCAAGAGCGAAGATCTCATTGTAGTCAATTCCTTCAATCTGATTATTGCCAAGAATCACCAATCGAGCTTTATAACGTTCAATCAAACCATCTGAGTTATATTTGATCTTGTAAACCTATTTACTGTCTATAGCTTGCTTTCCCTATGGCAAATCTTTCATAGTCCATGTCCCATTAGCCTCAAGTGCCTCAATTTCTTTCATCATGGCTTCTTTCCATCGAATGTCTTTGATGGCCTGAATATAAGAAACAGGCTCCTTTTCGGCTGTCATAGCTACTAAGAAAGAACGATGTTGTGGAGAGAATTTGTCACAATTTACATAATATGCTATAGGATAGGAGGTACCTGTGGACGGAATTAGATTGGAGGAACATGCAAAGGGACTTATTTGTTGTGCAGTATATGTCACAAAATCTCGCAGCCGAGTAGAAGCTTCTTTTGTTCTATGACCCCGTCTAAGTTGTTCTGGAACAGATTCACCCAAGATTTTAATGACACCCCCCCTGTCGTTATTATCACTTTGAGTCACAGTCAAATTCTCAGGTACCTCACTTTCGTCTTCCTCATTCAATTCACCATTAAAATGATTGATGATATCGAAAGAAGCATCTTGTACAAGATCTGGTTGCATACCTTCCTTATCAGCATATGGAAATTCAGATTCAGAGAACACAACATCCCTGGATACAAAATATTTTCCTGTATCAAGATCATAAACTTTCCACCCTTTTTTTTCGAAAGGATATTCTACAAATAAACAACGTTGACTCCTGCTAGCAAACTTGTCTTTTTCCCTATTTAAGTTCTGACCATAACATAGGCACCCAAAAGTTCGAATGTGATTATAACTAGAAGGTTTACCAAACAATATCTCATAAGGAGTCTTTCCTCCTAATAACTTAGAAGAAGTCCGATTGATCAAATATGCAGCCGTTAGAACACATTCTCCCCAAAATTTGATGAAAAGATTGGCTTGAAATCTTAAAGCTCTAGCCACATTTAAAATATGACGATGTTTCCTCTCAACACGTCCATTCTGTTGAGGTGTTCCTACACATGAGGTCTGATGTAAAATTCCATTTTCAGAAAAATAGTTATGCAAACAAGCAAATTCAGTCCCATTATCACTTCTAACTATCTTCACATCTTTTTGAAATTGTCTTTTAGTCATGGCAAAGAAATTACGCATGACAAGTTCCACTTCTATTTTTTCAGTTAACAAATATATCCATACACCCCAAGAAAAATCATCAACAATGGTAAAGAAATACGAGGCCCCACAAGAAGCATTAACACGATAAGGTCCTCACAAATCACAATGAATTAATTCAAAAATTTCATTTGCTTTAGTGTCATTAGAAACAAAAACTTCTCTTGTTTGTTTAACTCTCAAACAAATGTCACATGGTTTATTCTTTACTGAACTATTACTAAATTCAACTTGAGGAAGAGATTCCACAATTTTTGCAGACGGATGCCCCATCCTTCTATGCCATAATTCAAAAGAATCTACATGGCTTGTCTTGCATGCTTGGATTGATACTGCTGACTTCAAATAATAAAGTCCCTTACACTGTTCACCCGCTCCAATCACCATCCTTGAGGTGTGGTCTTGTATGATATAAATTTTATCAGTAAATTGGACATTACAATTAGAGCCATCAAGCAATTGCGATACAGATATCAAATTACAATTCAAATTTGGAACATAGAGAACATTGTCTAGTTTGATATGTTTTCCCAAGCAAACTGATCCCTCCTTCAGTGCCATCACCTGCTCTCCATTAGGTAATCCAATTGAACATGCCACAATTTCTTTCAAATTTGTTAAACATTCTAAAGTACCTGTCATATGTTGTGAAGCACCGGAATCAATAATCCAATTCAGATTATCCTTACCATTCATCTTCTCACTAGTACTCGGTTTGTACGTATTCAACAAATTGAGAAATAATGACCACTGTTCTGCTGTCAAGGTCCCAGAAGCTATATTTTCTTCCGTTGCTGCCATTGATAATGATGGCTACCCAATTACATGGGCTGTATTCACCTTTGGCATATTACTTTGCCCACGCCTTGCACTCTGTCCCCCTCGTCCACGTCCAGCCCCTTTGGGTCGGTCACCCTACCATTCCGGATATCCAATGAGCTGAAAACAAGTTTCAGAATCATGTCCCTCTCATTTGCAGTGTGAGCAAATGGCAGATTTATCTTTCACTTCTATTTTATACTTTCGCCCTCCTCTATTGGTCTGCACTGCAAAACTCACAACTTCTCCATGTTCCTCCTTCCCTCGTGAGATGTTTTTAACACGTTCTTCTTGGCACACCAACGAGTATGCCTTATTCAAGTTTGGCAATGGTTTTGTGCTCAAAATATTGGAACAAACTGCTCCATATAATGTATCTTCTAACTCCATCAAAAACTGATGAAGCCTCTCTTCTTCTCGTTTCTTGTCAAGTTCAGCTGCAATATTACAATTGCCTCTTCCACAACGGCAGATGGGAATTTGCTCATAATTCGCAAGCTCTTCTCAGAGTTGTTTCAATTTCCCATAATAAGTCACAATCGACATACCTCTCTATTTGCAGTAGGCAAGTTTTGCCTTGATCTGCTGAACACGAGGTCTATTAGCGATAGAGAATCGCTCTTTGATATCTTCCCATAAATCCTTTGCAATCTCCATATATGTTATGATAGATCGCAGTGTTGGCTCGATTGTATTGAGCATCCATGAAACCAACATTGAATTCACAGTCCACCAATCCTCTAATTCAGTGGAATCATCAGCAGGTTGATTAATCGTTCTATCAATAAATCCGAATTTCTTCTTGGCCTTCAACGACGTTCGCATCGCTCGAGCCCAGTCATCATAATTGTCTCCTTTTAATTGCACCTGAGTAATTATATTACCAAGATTATCACTCGAAGTCAATAGGTAAGGGGAGGCTGGTTTCTTTCCCTTGCTAGTCATAGCGTTTTTTTTTTTTTTTTTTAACCAAGCTTTGATACCATATAAAATTTTGAGAAGAAAATTTCTGTGTGTGTATATTCATATCACAGGTCAAAGAGGGCCAATATATATACAACATAGACGCACTAACCAATCTTCTAAACATAGAAAACAAATATCCTAAATATATTCTTTACACAATTGACAGATATTTACAGATCCTAAAATATTCTAATACCTTCTAAACATAGAAAATATCCTAAATATACTTTTTACATATTGATAGATATTCCTCTAATAAGATGCAATGGGTGTTACCCTTTACATATATATACCATTAAAGTAGGGTTACAAATGAGTCAAGTTGAGCCAAGTTTTTGAAAACTCAAGTTGGACTCATTTAAAAATTATCAAATTCAAACTTTTATTGAGCCAGAAAATTATAGGCTAAAATTTAACTAGTTTAGAAAAGTGAATTTTATCTTGACCACAAAATCGACTTGTTTACTAATTGAGCTTAAACTAAGTTAAGTTTAAAGTAAGCCAAATCGAATTTGCCTATAAACTTAAATATATCAAATTAATAAATATATAAACAAATAGATTAAAGAATAATGNATCCTAAATATACTTTTTACATATTGATAGATATTCCTCTAATAAGATGCAATGGGTGTTACCCTTTACATATATATACCATTAAAGTAGGGTTACAAATGAGTCAAGTTGAGCCAAGTTTTTGAAAACTCAAGTTGGACTCATTTAAAAATTATCAAATTCAAACTTTTATTGAGCCAGAAAATTATAGGCTAAAATTTAACTAGTTTAGAAAAGTGAATTTTATCTTGACCACAAAATCGACTTGTTTACTAATTGAGCTTAAACTAAGTTAAGTTTAAAGTAAGCCAAATCGAATTTGCCTATAAACTTAAATATATCAAATTAATAAATATATAAACAAATAGATTAAAGAATAATGAATAAATATTAGATTATATTTATATATAATATCATATTATATACTTATATATAATATATAGATATTAGTTTTCAAATTATAATTATATATGATACATAACATATATAATATATATAAAAGCTTATGAGTCCACTTGTAAGCCTACATAAGAGCTAGCTTATATAGATAAACAAGCTTCATTTAAACTTAAGCTAAGCTCATTTACTAATCGAGCTTTAGTTAAATCGAGCTTGATCTGAATCGAGCTTTAAGCGAGTCGAACTCAAGCAGCTTACGAGTAACTCAACTCATTCGTTGCCCTAAAGTAGAGTATGTACATGTAGCATATGTATACGTAGTGTATAACTACAAATTATATTTAGATAAGGACTAACATCATGATATTTTTTTAGAAAATACCCACTAAAACTACTATGTATTCAAATATATTTGATAATTACACAATCCATATATGAATATGCATTTACATTGTTAAAGACAAACCATGTGGCAATTTATTATGGCAATAAAAGAGAATGTACGGAGCTATTGATGTTCAATTGGTCTTGCTATACTGTCCATGATCATGCCAATATGTGATGATAAAAAGGTCTAAGGACCAATTTGTGGAAACTCAAAAATATAGAATTTACAATGATTATAGTCATTTGATTTTTAAATTATAGCGTTTGTACCAATTCATTCATTTGAAATCACTTGAATTTTCATATATTATTGTTGATAAGGAATTCTCATCAAAGGCCTAGTAAGGTCCATAACGATCTCATAAGAGCCTAATTCGAGCTCATTAGCCCATTCCTTACCTAAATTCGAGGGCAAGATCTTGGTTACATAAAGGGGAATATGCAAACTAAATAGACTTATGCCTTCATGAAGAGCTCAAACCAAATAGGAGGAGCTTGGAGTTGCTTTAATTAGCTTAGGAATTAAAAGTTACTAACTCTAGTTAACATGACCTAGTCAAACACTTAGAGCTCAATTTCCATATGTTTGATTTAGGAAAAAGTAGTACGAATGGTTTGATGGTTACTACATAAGTAATCGTATATTACCCCACATTACTAAGAATTAAGGAATGGTTTGGAAGTTTATTCCCCTATGTGACAAATATATTAACCGCTAGAGGAAGGACAATTATAAGTTGCCACTTATAAATACCACCTAAAGGAACATACCCTTTAACTTAATTCTTTCCTTTTGTTGGCCTTACTCTTCAACATAGGCCTAAGTCTAACTTATTAATTTCTATTGTTAATAGCTTCATGCCATTTGTGAGAATTCTCCATATGGTTGGAAAGTTACGTATAATGAAAAGTGGTAACATAGATGGTATTGGTGAAGCCTTGGCTTGTTCTCCACAAAGAGAATCTTCACAACAAAATCTGAATACAGTAAATCTAGAGAAATTTGCATAATTAGAGTAATTGTATACTAATCTAATAGAACAAAATAAGGAGACTTCGATAAAAAATGTAGAAATTTTAGCTAGAAATGAAGAGTTTCAGGAAAATATAAGAGTTTGAGTTTTTTCTATTGTTAGAGAGTGTGAGTGTGCCATCTATTCACATACCTAAACTAGAAAATGAGGCTCCAACAATTGTTAATAGGTATACTCAACAAACATGCTTAGGGTATGTTTTTACTAAAAGAAACCAACCAATTGCGTCTCAAAAGGAATTAGAACAACATGACATACCCCATCCCTAAGAGAGAAATCAACTTATTGTGTCACATGGACTAGTAGAAAGTACAAGTACCACCACTAGTACAATAAGGTGGTGCTCTTGCTCTTAATCAGCATAACCAGCTAAAGCGTTCGGAGGCTAAGTCACATTCACATCACTTAGCTGCAAATGAACCTCCAGGAACTAGAGGAATATATTCATAAGCTATTAAGCAAACCTGATACTAAGAGAATAGCATAGCAAAAGCCTTTTATTAAATAAGAGCCCAATCATACAAGCCATTTAAGAAGAGGTGATGCTGTTGCATGTCATATTACCCTAATTTGAGGCATATGATGGCATTGAAGATCTTAATGATCACCTATTATATTTCTAAATTATCATGAGCCTATACGATCGCAGTGATGCCATATTTTGTAAAGCATTTCCAATAACCTTACGGAAGTAAGCAAGTAAATGCTTTCTTTTTCTTTTTCTCTTTTGGCCAACTATATTGCAACTTAGAGGAAGGAAGATTTAGGCCTTGATCCATCTAATAGGAGATTAATGGTAATGCTACTAAACTACAAGTGCCTTGGTCGATAAGTATATGGTTTAACAATTTAAAGGAGGGTTCCTTCTCTTGCTTTGATGAACTTGTTGACCTCTTCCCTTAGCATTTCCTAGCAAGTAAACTACTAGCGAAGGATTCCTTTATCTTAACTTCTATCAAGCAAAGGTCGGATGAATGCATTCGTGATTATATCAATCATTTCAATGCTACCATGATAGAAATATCGAATTTGGACAAGAATATTGTATTGCATCCAATTATACATGAAGTGAAACCACATGAGGACTTTTATATGTCTCTTACGAAGCATCAAATGACCTCCTTTAAAGACTTCCATAAAAAGGATGAGAAGTTTATTTGATAGGAAAATAACATTGAGGCTCATAGAGAATCCAATAGAGTTAGTTTGGATAAGAAGCAAGAAAATGAAAAGGCTTCTATGAAGGATAGACTTGACCATAAGCTTAATAAGGGCCTTTGAAGGGAAGCTAATAGCATAAGTGAGTGGAAGTGTGTTATCCTACCCTATTCAGATTATACACACATGAACAACCTATTAGTCATATTTTGATGGAAGTGAGGAATCAAGACTTTTAGCATGGCTTGAAAGACTAAAGGTAACACTCAAGGTGAAACTCATACAAGTATTATGGCTTCCATAGAGATTAAGGTCATAATGATGATGAGTACATTTAGTTAAGGATTGCATTATTGTGCAAAGAAGATACCTATACCAATTCATTAGTGATAGGCGCAATGTGATTCACTGACCAACTTAGAGGAAGAGAATTAACAATGATCAGGCTACAATAGAAGGGCAAAAGGTGATCATGATAAAAACAATAAAAATTGAGCTTCGAATAGAGTCATCAATACTATTGTTGGAGCCCCATAATGCAGGTGCATGTGGAGCTCTTTTAGTTTGGTTAACGCTTTAAGCTGCCATGATGTTTTGAATTTCAAAGGTAGAAGATACTATTCCTTTCTTAGATGAAGACATGAAAAGGATTTAGACCCACAGTGATGCACTTTGTTATTAGTGTACATGTAGTTGGCTTTAATGTTTGTAAAATCATGATTGATATGGGAAGCTCAACGAACATCACGTTCAAGAGTAGTTATGGACAAATGAAGCCTAAGATTGATGCTAGGATTAAGTTGTATGATATTAATTTGTATGGTTTTAACAATCGACTAGTTTGAGCAGAAGAAATTGTGATGTTTAAGGTTGCCATAATCGCTATTCTAACTCGAATGTTTAGAAGGTACATACAATCAAAATATAAAATTGAAATGTAGAAATGTAATTTTCTATAACCTATGTAAATTAATTTTTTAAAATTATAGATATGCTTATAATAGTTGTAAAAAAATTGAAATACATTATTGAAATAAAGAAATAAAGTTATTTCTCTAGAAAACATTTTTAATCTATAATCTAATATGTACAGAAGAAGGATAAGTAAAATAAAATATAAGCTTTCTTCCATTTTTTTAAAAAAGCAATGAATTAAAGAGAATCATACCTTTTAATTTGTTTTAAGTTATTGACGTATAATCTAAAATATATAGTTTTCCTTATAAACTATGTTATTAGAGTTAGAACCTGAATGTAGGCCATGAACATCAAATAAGGACTAAGAGGGAGAGAGGAGGGAAGGAGAGAAATAGAGGGAGATTAGAATAGGATAAATAACATAATGTAATGCCCTAATAATTAATAGCTTATAGAAACCTAATTGTAACTTTTTAAAAAAATTTTTGTAGCCCATTCAACTCATATATATAGAATCAGTAAATACAGTTAAAAATATAAGTTTTTATCAAATTTAACATGTAAACTTGACTAAAGACATAAGTTTTTATAAGAAAATGATTTTATACTCGCGTTAACTCAAAAGAACGTACTAAAAGTATAAAATCATAGAAATGTATGAATATAATCATAATTTTAACAACTATCGGGACTTGCCTTTGCCGATTAAGGATCATAAGAACATGGCTAAGGAAAATGTAGACTTCGTTATTGTCAACTACTAGTTGCCCTTCAATGTTATACTAGGCTGACCTTCAATCAATGCATTTAGAATAATTTCCTCAACTATACACCTAAAGGTGAAGTTCCCTACATCGATAGGAATCTTAATTTGCTAAGGAGATGGGAAGCTATCAAGATCATTATATTTAAAAGCATTGAAGAGGGAACAAATCCTATGTGTTGAATTTAGCCTAAAAGAAAGAACAAGAATGAGAAGTGAGCCAAAGAAAAAACCGAGGAAATTTACCTTGAAGATGGCCTAAAGCAAACCACTAAGGTTGAAAGTCCATGTTGCTAAACCTTAGGCAACGAGTAGTAGGTTTATTACAAGCTAATAATTATCGATTTACTTGGTTGCCATCAGATATGCTAGGCATTCCTGAAGATGTTATAACTTATAGGATTAACATTGATCCAAAGGTTAAGGTTATACAATAGAAGAAGTGGCATTTCACCTTAAAAAGATAAGCGATAATAGAATAATTACAAAAACTTTTAAAGGCTGGGTTCATTCGAGAAGAGTCATATCCAACCTAGTTTGCCAACTGTCTTTTGGTCAAGAAGGTGAATGAGAAGTGGCGAATGTGTATGAACTACACTAATTTAGATAAAGCTTGCTCTAAGGACTTGTAGATTCCACCTTGGGCTGTGCATTGCTTGATTTCATGGATGCATTCTCTAGGTATAATCAAATCATGATGGAAAAGGAAGACCAGGTCTACACATCTTTTGTGATTTACTTTGGCACTTATTATTATCATGTCATGCTATTTAGTCTTAAAAATACTGGTGTGACTCATCAAAGATTAGTAACCAAGATGTTTTAACCATAACTAAGAAAGAACGTAGAAGTATATATATACAATATGATTATGAAGAGTAAGTACCTTGAGGGTCATCTCTAAGATCTCTAAGAGAATTTCTATATATTGAGGTGGTATAATATGAAGCTGAAACCTAAGCCCCCACCCACCTAACCAACCCTGGTATGTCTTTAAGGCATTGTTCGATAAGTTTCTTAACAACTTGGTGATGTAGTGGGGGGATTAAGGCAAATCTTGAGAAGATTAAAGCTATTTTAGATTTGTAACATCCCAAATGATGAAACCGAGTTTACAATTGACTAAGTTGAGTTGTAGCACTTAACTACTTTATATATAAAAATATCGACAAGTGTGCAAAATTTTTCACAATTTTAAGAAACTTAGAGGAGTTTAAATGGATAGATCCATGTTAAATGGCTTTTAAGGACCTCAAATGGTTCCTAACAACATTACTTGTGTCGTCAAAGATAGTTCCTGGATAAAATGTGTTCCTGTACTTGGCTATGAGTGGTCATACACTATCCTCAATGTTAATTTGTGAAGAAGAGAGAAAGAATCGACTTATTTATTATGTAAGTCATGTGCTACAAGGGCTAGAGGTGTGATATACTGAATTGGAAAAGTTTGTATCGGTAGTAGTGTTAGTAGCTTAAAAACTCTGACCATACTTTAAGGCCTATCAAATTATTGTATTGACAGATCAATCTTTATGACGAGCATTACAAAAGCTTAACACTTCCATAAGGATGGTAAAATATGCATTAGAGCTAAGTGTGTATGAAGTATAGTATAGACTAAGAGATGCAATTAAAGTAAATGTCTTAGGTAACTTTGCAGCACAATTCACCATAAAAGAGGATTTAGTGGTGGAAAGTAAGGAACCATCTTGGATCTTACATTTTGATAAGTCTATGACTAGTAAAGAGAGTAGAGTAAGATTAGTCTTATAAGGACCACCCGAAGTTCGCATCAAATATGCTTTAAAGTTTAGATTCCTGGCAAGTGATAAAGATTCAGAATGTGAAGCACTTAATGTAGGGATAAAGCTAGCTAGGGAGGTTGGAGTCTAGAATTTTTAATGGATTCTTGACTTGTGGTACAATAAGTTCGATAAGAATGCAATGTAAGGGATGAATTGATGAAAAGATATTTGAATACAATGAAGGAGATTTGAACTTAGCTAAGATCCTAAGGTATTACAAAGATTTTTAGATCATAGAATGTGGTAGTAGATCAATTATCAAGACCGGCCTCTACCTCTTTATTTAGAAGAAAAGACAAGGTTTTCATCAAATATCTACCAAGTAAGGGTGTTCATATAATACGATAGTAGTGAATAGAGATTTGACCTGACATATAACCATGTTGGATAGATCTTATCATCTCGTACTTAAAAGATGGAGTGCTATGAGAAGATCAAAAGGAACAAAGAAGGATAGAGTACTGAGCAAACAATTATACTTTAATTGATGATTATTTATATAAGCGAGGCTTAAGCATGCCCTTCTTAAGATGTTTGAGGCTATGCAAAGCTGAATTATTATTATCCAAGCTATATTTAAGGATTTGTAGCAATCACATTAAAGCCTAAGCTTTATGTATGTGAGCTATAAGGCTTAAGTATTAATAGCCTACCATGAAAAATGATGCAAACGAATTAGTTTAGCTATGTGACCAATATTAAGGAATGTTCCAATATAATGAGCCTCGAGAAATACTCTTTTGCTAATGACTAACCTAATACCCTTTGCCTAATGGAGATTAGACATACTTGAGCCATTTCCAAAGACTATAAGGCAAAAGCAGTACATTATTTTTAAAGTTGATCACTTTACCAAATAGGTGGAAGTAGAGGTAGTGTCCAAGATTATGAAGAAAAGTGTCAAAGCCTTCATCATTAATTTAGTCCTTTCAAGGTAGGGAAATTAGCATGCTTTCATCATAGATAATGGGACTCAGTTTAACAGCTACAAATTTAGAGAATTTTGTGAGAAGCATCATATTTGATTATGTTACACCTCAATTGCCTATCCTTAAACTAATGGGTAATTAGAGGTTGTGAACAAAGTTATATTAAATAGCCTAAAGAAATGGGTGGACCGAGCTAAAGGAACATGGGTTGAAGAGTTTCAAAACATTTAATAAGTACTGAATTGCTTACAAGACTTTGATTAGAGAAACCTTGTTTAGGCTAGTATATGGGTTTAAAGCCATTCTTCTGATAGAGTTAGAGCTTTCAAGTGCCTACGAAGATATATGATGCTGTAGCAAGCTACATTGGATTGCAAGTTAATCTCGATATCATTGACAAGACTAGGGAATTGGAAAAGGCACACTTAATGGCTTATTAGTAATGGGATGCTTATAACTATGATAAGCATGTCAAATACATGTTTTCAGACTAAGAGATTTAGTGTATTGAAAAATCAAAACCTTAAGACCTAAATAAAGCCAGGAAAAATTAACTCCACATTGGGAGGTTCAAGAAAGGGTTTGTGAAGTTTTTGGTAGTGGTAAAACTTATAAAATGTAGAGGCTTGATAGTTAAATTATACCTATACTTGGAATGCCAACAATCTAAAGCCTTACTTTGAGTAATAGTATTAGTAGATTATGTTTTTTAGTTTATAGGATGGTGTGTATAAAATCTAAATAAAAAAAAAAAAAGAAAAGAGAATAATAACTAAAACGGATTTTTACACTAAGGATACAAGCCGGTATTAACTAAAAGTTATGGGGGCTATTTAGGCATAGGAAATTGTCTATAACCCTAAGTATAAAAGGGCCACATAGGGTTTAGGAAACCTTTTTTGCAAATCTCTCACATGCTCTACACTTTAGCTAGGGTTTCCTTAATAACCTTGAAGTAAGGAGAGGATTATAGGAAGTTGTAGTGAGATTGAGATTTAGAGAACCAAGGTAAGGATTGAAAGTGTCTTTTTTATTAAAGAATTATAACAGGTTTTTATTAAAAGTTTGTTTTTCTAGCTAGGACAGTGAGGAAAACAAATTTGAGAAGTTTTATAGGAAGTTTTACAGCAAATCTTTGGTAGTGTAATTAAGTTTAAGGTAGAGAACTTAAGGTAAGGTTGTCAACAACCTCTTTATCAAAAGTTTTGATTAAAACCACTCAAAATTCGTTTTTCCCCTTAAGGTAGTGGATAAAATGAATTCAAGGCTGTGGTCAGAGTCTCCATAGCGAGTTAGTGGTGCTAGAGGTGCGAGTTATGGGTCTCTAATGGTAGTAATCTAACATTATGCCTTGTATTTTGTTTTCAATAGAAGTGTGAAGGTTGAATCAAGTTTTGGGTGGAGAATGGATTGCATAGTGATGTTTAGAGGATGTTTGGAGAGTCTTAAGGTTGTGTAGATGATTTTTAAGCATTAGCTAAGGGTGGTTGACGGGTGTGGCGAAAGGAGAGTCAAAAGTTGGGGGATGAGCTACAAACTATAGCCTACCATCCAGATGCTATCCCCCTTACCGTTAGGGAGTAGACTACTCCTTAATCATGGTGTCTGGATACCACTTGTTGTATCATCCAAACACCATGACCCCTATTATGTGTAGTGACATTTCTTTTGGTTTTTCAATATTTTCTGGACATGTTTTCTTTCTTAAATGTTTTCCAATGCTTTTCTAAACATGAAACTACACCCAAAACACCTTACAAATCAATCTATCTTCTTGGCAATCCTAGATTCCTCAAGCGACTCAAAAGTAAGTGTGAGACAGTTGAGTTGCCTATGTTAGAGAGTGTGGTTAGATGAGTTTAGAAACTAATTACATGTCTTATTCTCTTGTGAATATGTTATAAGGTACGTATTTCAAATTTTGTATGTTACTTGTGTTTGTTAGGGCTAGCACTTGTTAAATTGACTTAATCACTATTGGCATTAATAAAGTGTGTTGCATGTACTTGGTTGGGCCTAAGGGACTAGTAAGATTAGACCTTAGGGAGGCACCCCAATGATCTTAGTGCAATTTTGTCCTGATTTTAATCTCACTTTGAAATGATCTAAATAGACTAGGTGATCCTTGGTTCTTGGGGTATTGGAGAGGATCCAATATCAATACTTATATATATATATATATATATATATTATGTGCTAGAGTTATGAGTTACTCTAAGTTTTAGGATGACAGAACTATATTGCTTGATGACCTAATAAAAGATAATAAACTATGATTGTTCAATAGTTTTGTTGAACTAGTTAATGTATGTGACTATGTATTCATTGTATGATACATGCACATTTTTTTTGTTTACCCTATATTGGGCTTTGCTCACCCCTTTTGAGGATTCTTATGTTTAGATGCAGGAATAAGTTATGAGAACTATGAGGACTTTTATAGCAAGTATGATAAGTATGGCGATGCTACATATTATTATGATTACTATTTTTATGATGGAAATAGAACAGTATAGTTTGAGTAGGGTTATGATTTTGGTTGTTAAAAGTTACTAGATGTGTGATTTTCATTTTGTTACCTAGGTTATGAGAAGTCACTTGAAACTTCTGTTATTAAGGTTGGTCTTATGTTGTTAGTTTAGTTTAAAGAAGTTGATACTTAAATTGTATTCATGTTTCTTAAAATAGATATTGTTGAACTAAGTTTGAGTTTTACTTTCTTTAAATAAAATAAAGTGAGAAGTTGATCATTCTGTGTTATTTATGGACTAAGGATGTTATGAACAGCCATGTTATTTTATGGAGACACTATAGGTTGACGCTTGTTATTTACGTGGAGATTTTAGCAAGTTGAATCTAGATACTTGACTTGTTAATAGATTATAAGGACATGTGGCAAATTGTAATCACCTAAGTTTTGGGAGCACTATAGTATGTTTATTTTGTTCTTGATTCAATATTTGATATTGTTGTCATTGTAGTTTATGATTAGATCAGTTTGTAATATGGCTTATGCTCTAATGTTAGCATCCCTCAGCTATATATCCTTTACTTAGTAATGAAAGTTTCATGTTTGTTCTCATTTTATTCATTAATGGTTAATTATTTCAGATTTAGATGTATGACCTAACCTCCTTACATGGTCAATGGGCTAAATTAAGCTAAAGCTTATAAGAGGCGAACAAGACAAATTTCATACTAACTTTTGGTTAACAAACTTATTAAGGTCCAAGCTAGAGAATACAACTAATGGATGTTCAACATGCATATAGCGGAATTCTAAGCTCTATCAACTTAGGAATTAAATAATAGCTTTAATTCCTAACATGAAGACGAATTACTATCTAATCTAACTTAACCATTACTATAAGGGGTTCAAGCCAACAACATACGATCCTACTAGCTTTAATCTATCATGATTTGAGCTAAAACTTATCTTGATCTAATTAGACAATAACAAGATAATAAGCAAGTATAATGCAGTGACCGTATACTATAGAGTAGATCAAATTGACATATTATATACAAGAGAGCAGATTAACATACCTACCTTAAACAAAGTCTTTTAACATCACAACAAAGCAAAACAACGAATCAATTATCTTCAGTAGGAGGGTTTGGAATTAGAGGAGGCTCCATAGCAAGAGGATGGGGACCATCATCTTGATCACCCATTTGCATAGTGCCTTAGCCTTAATCCTCTATTGGTACCTTGTTCCCCCCATCAAGCTCACCAGTGAAATTAAGACAGCTTAGGTCGTATTTGAGATAGTGAATTAAGACTTCTTATCTCACCATCTTTTCTTTCAAGATGTTGTCATACTCTTTGATGGTGGCTAATTGTTAGAGGACTTTCTCATAGGTAATCTTATGTGCCACCTCCTTCTCAAGTTTAGAGATCCAAGCTTGCTACTAATCCGAAACAATATAATACAAGATATTTATTTATTTTATTTCATTGTATATATTCATATCTATAAATATTTATGCACAAGTACTTATAAGAGTAACAGTTTTAATTTTTATACTACTTGTGTTATGGTGCATTTGTTTAAACAACGTTTTCCCATTCCATCATTGTCTTCCCACTTATACCACCATTGTTGCCACCACCACCACAATTGCAATGCCATTGCTAACAATATAACATCGCAAACACTTTTAACTCTTCCCACTTACATAGCACCATATTGATGATAGTGGAATACAATGATCCATCGGTAGTGGTAACAGTAATGATGTGGTGGGTAGCCATATGAAAGCAATAGTTCCAATAATAGTGTTGTGTGAGGGCTATTAGAGACATCGTGATTGAGGCAATTCATGAAGTTTTACAAGGTTTGAGGTAATGATAATAGTGGGAAATATGGTATAGTGATAAAAGTGTGAGCTTGGTGGTAATAAATATATTGGTGTTATGGTGATTTGATACAATTGTTGTATTGATGGTGGATGGTGATGGGCAATTGTGGCGGTGGCAATAGTGTTGGTATTAAATTGGAATTTTGGTGTAGAAATTTTATTGTCTTATTTCAAGATTTTTTTTAGTACCAAATATAGGAGGCAAAAATATTAAAATTCATCCGATACTATAAGAGAAATTTTGTTTAATACCAGGCTCATTTTGTAAATTAAATATGGTAGTACAATGGATTTTGTTTTATTGAGTATCTCGAAGAATTGCAAATGAAATGATACCATAGTTCCATCCTTAATGAGTTCTCTCTTTTATTATTTAAATATCGGTTTACTGTCTTCTTGAGTTGCAAATGGATGGTTGAGGCTAGGATATCAGTGGTAGTGCAAAACATGTTGTAGAAGTACCTTATCTCTACTATATCCTGTTTTGAGGGCACCCTTTCATTGCAATGTTTAAGATAACACTCGACACATTTTCAGACGTGCCGAATGTGAAGAGTTTTCTCCTTTTTACTGTAAAAGCACAACAAATTTTTCTTTTCCCGAGAAAAGGTAGCTCAGGATTAAAATATTGTTTTTCACCTTATAAAAAGTATTACATATTTTCCACCGGAAAAAATATATTATATCCATCATAACATATGATTAATATTCTAGTTTAAATAGAAAATCTAATCCTTAAGTAGGATGATGATCCCTTTCTTATTGATGAACATTGCACATTTCATCCGAGATTTCAAGTCATCCTCTCCGTAAGAATAAGTTTTCCTAGAATGATGCATAATAAGTTGGATACCATAATAAACATCTCACTTTTACCTTTGTATATTTCTTAAATTGATATAAATAAAATCAGATAAAACCTTCGTATTTCTTAAATTGATATGAGTAAAATCAGATAAAAATCGAACATCCTTTTTTTATATGAAGTATAGATAAAATAACATTAAATAAATATGAATACAAGTAAGAAAACAGAAAGACAAGTAAAATAGGTTTCGCTTGAATAGAAATTTACGGAAAAACCTAGTTCAGACAGCAAACTACTATCACGATAGGATCATTAAATAAACAAACTTCAAGCCAATTTAAATCATCCTCATCACGGAATTTTGATGGAACAAGGAAATTAAGAAAAGAAGGAAACTTCCTTGAGTTTGGACAAATTAAGAAACGAGTGATATATGGAGCTCCACCGTTTTCATGATTGCGATGTCATATTGCAATAATCAATCACCACTGTGTTTGAAGAGAAAATAGACAGTACAACATGATATAATACGAATTTTAAAATGTGAAAAAAGAAAAATTATAAAATATACTAACAAAAGGGCACGCAATTTTCTAAATAAATTTTCTTATCTCTCCTGTCCTGTAGTTCGTATATTTACCAACCACATTCTACTACATGCTATGTGTATAGGTTGGATATTTAAATGAATTCTGCTTTGCTTTTCGATTTGTGTATGATATTATATATAATCATTTATGGAGATTTAGGCATAAAAACTTTGTGTAAAAAGCCGAGGAATTCATAAAACTGATGAACTTATGAATTTGATAATTTTATCGAGAGACTCATAACCAGGAGTTTGATGGGTGTATGGATTATTAAAGAAAAAAAAAAAAAAGAAAGAAAAGAAAGAAGCAGACGTAGGACATTTATATTTTAGTGCGATCCCTTTATTACTGCGAAAGAAATTTATAGAGGGACGATATGTCTAAAAAAGGTCCCTTGACAACATATTTTTCACGGACAATGACCGAATCGATAAATAATATCGTCATAATAGCCTACACATTCGAATGCACGGTCATATGATTATTTGTATTCACGTGAGAGATTCTACGGTTTCGTTTTTCACTTTAACTAGATTGATCTCGTCTATCATTTCATCATTTATTTTTATATTTTTAAATATAAACCATTGAATTAATATTTTATTCAATGGTTCAAATTTAAATGTGATTAAATCAATAGTAAGATAGATAATGCTACTAATCCTGTAAAAAAAAAAAAATGAAACCGTAAAATAATCCCATGTATAAACGAACTCTAAAGATATGTAATATATACAAAACCAATTTCTACAACATTATCCAAGGCCATTGAAAATTTAACTATCAAAAGAGCTTGGTTGGACCTCCATGAATGGAATGAAGAATTCATTGGATTTCCCATCACATACTACCATAAATCCATGTTAAGGAATATCATTCTTAATACAGAACCATCAGAAAGAGAATCAGTTGGGTGGAAGCTAAGTGCAAATGGAAAATTGTCCCCCGAGCAGGTCTACAAATAGTTGTTCAAAGAGAAGTCTCACCCCGAGTTGGCCACAAAAAACTGGAATTGGGTATGGAAAATGATAACAATTTCAAAAATTAAAACCTTTTTCTGGAGAATTTTGCATAATTCATTACCAACGAAGCATGAATTATGTAAAAGAGGAATCCAGTTGAATACCATACAAGTTCTCTGTAAATAGCACATTGTATTATTGAACACATCTTAAAGGATTGTGAGAAAGTTTGAGAAATTTGGAAAACAATTAACAATACTAGTGCTTTTCTTATGTCTTTTTGGCAGCCTAGCCTCTAAATAGATAGATCAAGCAAAATGCGTCATTCACATAACCACGGCAAAGGAGCAAAAAAGGAAACCACCTCAGCAAACTAAGTTCCTATTCTTCCTCTGGGCAATTTGGAAGAATAGAATGATAATGTTTTTAATGGAAAAGACCCGATGATATATTACAATGGTCTACTTGAGCAAAAATTTTAGCAGTTGATTTTTGGACAGCTAAAGCATGTGAAAGATAGTGTCTCAACAAGGGCCGATGATCCTGCTAAGAAGATTGTCCTACCTAATGTGCAATGCAAGGAATTTATTTTCATCCTCATTGATGTATTGATCAATTTTGAACAATTGAAGGCAGGAATAGGAGGAATTATGTTGAATATCATGGGAGAATTCCTGTTATGGTTTGCTTAGTAGATAACTTATACCTCTCCCCTAGAAGTAGAACTATGGGGAATAGCTAAAGCTCTTAAGATTGCATTGGAACAATCTTTCAAGCAGATATATATATATATGTATGTATGTATGCATATCCTATCTGATTGTTCAGAAGAAATAACAATTTTACAAAATCTAACATTTGAGGATCCTCACTTGGCTAATGTGGTTGTTTTATGCAGGGACTTGAGCAATAGAGTTGAAAGCTTCAATTTCAGCTACATCAATAGAGGCATAAACCAAGCTTTACTATCCAATCTAGTATCTTGTTTTTCTCTCTGCCTGTAGGGAGCTTATCTCATAATTATTGTTTGGAAGAAATAACAATTTTACAAAATTTAACATTTGAGGATCCTAACTTGGCTAATGTGGTTGTTTTATGCAGGGACTTGAGCAATAGAGTTGAAAGCTTCAATTTTAGCTACATCAATAGAGGCATAAACCAAGCTACTGATAGTTTAGCTAGGAAAGGGTTTACTATCCAATCTAGTATCTTGTTTTTCTCTCCGCCTGTAGGGAGCTTATCTCATAATTTTATGAACCTTTGTCAGTATCATGTAAGCCCAAGTACTATGTCTACTTGTGGCTAAACTTAATTACCATTAATAAAGTTTCGTTTCACCTATAAAAAAAAAAAAAAAAACAATTTTATGGCTTTAATACTAATATTGATTTATAATTAAGAAAACAAACCAGAATAGGTCTATTAATGTTTTATGGATGCACACATATCGACATTAATCATGAATTAAAACACTAATATGATCAATGATGCTTTATTAATGTAGGTATAGTTAAATTGTGATCGCATAAAAACACACGCATCCACAATTTGAATGCCTTTTTGTCAGGGCACTCTCTCAGTAGATTTTCTTTAAAGGATGATTGGAAAAATATCAAGAAACTTTTAGATTGTTTATTGCTTCTTTATTTGTAAAGATAAGATGCTTTCTTGAGAAGAATCACAAGTCTTCCTATGGTTCCATTAGGAGAAGTCATATCATTTCATGATTTTTGAAATAAACACTTATGATATAACTTTAGGAAGAGTCGCAATCTTTGAAAAATGTAATATTGTGTCCTATCATCATTGCTGTAAGTTGAGCCTATAGTTGCAACTATTATGGTGAAAAAAGTTTGTCGGATCAAGTTTCTTTTTTCAAGAAAAAAAAAATGCATGTGGTGAACTTTAATCAACAAAAGCTAAAGTTTTCGCTAATAGCTTGATAGGCAATTTATGCTTCCAAAAAATGCCATGTGGTGACTACTTTAGTAAAAAAATTTTGTCACTAGCTAATATTTATTAAAAATTCAAAAGGAAATTAGATTTACATGGCTATAGAAACAAGAATTCAAATAAATTACACTATGTTTTAAAAAAATAATAATCACTTATAGAGTAAATATACCTATAATTAAAAGAAAATTAATTTTTTAAAAGAATATGTTATAGTTTATGGATATTACATTGGTTAGCATGTTATGATTTGTAAATGTAGTATCCTTTAATTTGAATAAACATAATACTTGCCAAAATGATATATTATTTTCTGTTTTTTTTTCAATAATTATTTAATTTAGATAAACAATTTTCTTAAAATTGGAAAAATGTTGACATTTCTATTGAAATATTTAAATTAGGAGAAAGTATTGGAGTCTTCAATTTTTCTTTTTGGTGTTAATGCTTTCATTTTAATATTTTAATGCTTTGGTAGTAGTAATGAAATTTGGTTTCATTTTATTTTTTCTCTAAATGAAACCAAACCACAAAAAGCATTTTGTAACTTTAAACCTAAATGTATGATTTATATTAGGAATAGGTCTTCTTTAGGTGTGCTTGGGATCTAAGCCAGCCATTGGGAATAGGTTAGAACCTAAACTGGCGATTATATGGAGATCGGTGTGATTTCCTTGTAACTTAGCCTTATTTTTCTAAGGTTATGTTTGGGAAGAGAGAAGTAATTAGGAGAGATGAAAAGTGGAAGGAAAGAATTAGGAAGGAAAGAAAATGGAAGGAAAAAGTTATTACATGTTCTTGTTTGGATTCAAGGAAAGAGGAAGGAAAGGATGTTGAAGGGATATTTTTTAAAATAACTTTTAAAAATACTTTAAACTACTATATTACTTATGTTATCCCCACAAAGATAACAAAACTTAAAAAAGTAAGAGTATAATTGGAATTTCAATGATTTTTCATCCCAAATTACTTCAATTTGAAGGGTGGAAAAAAAAAAAAAAAACATGTAGGCCTTATGGAAAACTCTCCATCCCAAATCCCTCCCTCCCACTTTCCATCTACTTAAAGGAAAGTGTTTTGAAATTTATGTTTTCCTTCTACTTTCCTTCCCCTCCCATTTGCTTTCCCCATCCCAAACATAGTGTAAAGGAGATGCTCAAGCTACAAGTAGCATAACTTTGTAAAGGAGGTTAAACTTAACCTATGTAATGTAGCATGTCTTAAGAGGCCATATCCAAATTAGCTTATTAACACTTTCGAAATGCCTGTTACTAGTTAAATGAAAATCCTTTTCTAGTACCTAAAGACATGGGAAGAAATTACAATTTTACTATTATATTTTAAATTAATCTTTCCCATAGATGTTTATACATGAAAATATTAAATGTTATTATACAAGAAAAGGGAGGAGCATATAATATAATTGTCAATAGTTAATAAAATGTAACAAATCATATATGTTTGATGAACAGCATAATACGATCATATTTTGTCTTTAATGAAAGTAGTTAATTTGATTATGGGTAGAAAAATTTGTTACAATAAATTAAAGAAAATTTACAAAATTTTGCGGTTTTTTATTTTTCTATGTGTAAATTTGTTTTGTGTGTCTTTAATTATTGTACTTTTGTATATATTTTTTGCTCTTTTCTTTTGTTAATCAAGTGATATTTTTATGAAAATAGTTATTTTATAGTTATAAGAGAAAAGTTTGGAAGAGAAGGGGAAATATAATTGGTTCGGTCCAATTGGTCCTAACCCAGCCATAAATCGCTTTAGTCTAACCTTGACCTAACCTAAATTGGACCCTAACTCAACTTGTTTCCACCTTTATAAGAATAGTAATAAATTTTAATGTAAGGCTTATTCAAATGCTATCATGAAATTATTTGAACAATAGTAAACTTAGAGAGATAAATACAAACACTTTTTTTTTTCTAGTAAGAGACCCCATACTTTTATTTGTATGAAATTACACTGTCCCCAATTTCTTGTCACTTTCCTATCTTAACCTATAAAATACTGCTACGTGGTACAATAAATTCCTAAGCAAACATTATTTTCTCTCCACCTAATTCCTTCTGTTAGCTGCTTACGGATTCGTAAGCAAATACTATTTTCTCTCCATCCAATTCCTTTCATTAGTTGCTTATGGTTTCCATCCGTGACGTTATAGACAATGACATACAATAGGAAATAATTAAATAAACCTATTCATAAAGATAAAAATGAATCTTAGCATATCGTGTTCTCTAAGACAGCCAAGCTTAGAATTCAGAAAAAAAATCAAGATGAAATGATAATAAGTATTCCATTCTTTAAATATGAAAATAAAAAAAAAAAGAAAAATTAGTTAAAATATAATTTTTATATGAAGTAGAATGACTTTTTTAATATTTTTTTATAAGAAAACATGTATTGGATGGACATGCTACAAGTTTAAAAAAAAATTATTTCCATAATTAGTAAATATTCTACTCTTTATATACGAAATATTTTTTCTTTTAAAAAAAATTTGGAACATATGTTTCATTTTTTCAAGAATGTAAAATCTTAGTTAAACTATTACTCTCAAAAACCCATCATTAGACTTCAACATCTTGTATTAAAATATTGTGCAATTGTGGTTTCTTTTTGTCAATTAAATACATAAGTAGGTATTTTATTTTATTGTGACTAGAGCCTTTACTAAGACATTAAGAAATCAAGGATAAGATAACGATGCTAGGATTTTTACTTCTTTTGTTTAAGATAAAGATAATTTAAAAACAAAGAGATTGATGCTTCAATTTTTTTTTCCTTTCCTTTATAGATTACAAGGAAAAGAATATTAGGACTTCTTTTATTTGCTAAGAGAAAGGAATAATTTAGTATGAAAATAACCGATATGCAAAACTTCTCAATTGAGACTAAATATAATTCATAAGGCTTGTCTTATAATGAGTCAAATAAGAAACATTACTTCCTTATGAAACTAACCAACCTCGTAGCATTGCCATGTCATTAAAATAAGAACATTAATCCCATTCTAATACTCAAAATTAGCAATCCTAGAGTCTCAAATGCACAAGTAACAAGCAAGGGAGCTTAGGGAACTTAGGGAACTCAAGACGTCAATCTTGTAGTTCTTTAGCAATTAAGAACATTTTTTGCCTGAATGTTATTTGATCTTAGAGAGTAGAGATTTCACAGTAGAACACCATTTTTCTGATCTCAAAAGTTGTGTCAAACGAGAAGGAATGGTTAAGTATTTATAGGCTCTTGGGCTTGATGACATCTGTTAAATCGTCTTACCGATTGATGGTTGACAGATGAGATGGAGTTCTACTCATTTTGTAATTATCTAGAATGAGTTTGCGAGAGCCTAAGGCTAATAATCCTCCTCATGGTGCATGAGCTTACCTAAAAAAGGTTAGAAGTGGACAGACTGGTCTAACAATCTCTGTTCGGAGCTCACCAAACCAAATCTCCCTAAATCATCCCAATTATAGACTAGACTCTCTAGACCTTATCACCTAGCCCAAAGAGTTAAGCTAGATAAATATTTGGTTTTGCTCAATATAATAAGATAATAAATTTTTAGCCCTCTACATTTTACCCCTTGACTAAAATTCTTGGACGAAGTTTAAGTATTTTAGGCACTAGTTGCTTACTTTGAATGGCTAGGTCACTACTTGACTTACATGTACTATGAATTAGCTACACTATTGCTAAGTGCGCTCACTTAGTTGGAGACTTTATTTAGTCTAGTACCAAAACTGCAAATTTATTTATCATATAGCTTATGTACAAGCTTGTGGTATCGTTTGATTGCATGCGTTGCTTTTGGCATATTGGAGATGACATTACCTCAAAGGTAATATGTATTTGTAATAGATCTTCTTTAGTAGACAATTGTCTTTCCATAGCTTTATCTTCTTCCTTTAATATATATATATTCTTTCTTAAAACATCACTTAAGCTGATTGTTGTGTTCTCATAGTCACCCACTCCAATGGACCATGACAATAGTGTGTAAGCTCTAAAACTAGGAATGCTTGTGTCTCTGTAAATATGACGAATCATGATGTCAAATATATGAGTTCTCACAACAATATGGTCTCAATCCAGACTTCTAGATAGGAGATTGCCATAACTTCTTCCCTTGACCCAATATATATATTGTAGGTTTGTGATGACAGTAGAGAGTGAGGGTGGTACAAATTAATCCTCATTTTTTTTTTCATGATGATATGAATTTCATGAACCAAATATGATCGATATTGACTTCAAATAACTTAGATGATTGCAAATCTTATTTGCTTGCAATAATGGAAAGGGTGGCCAGTAAATCATACCCAACAAAGAGGTTAAAATGATTAATTTAGATGTCACCGAAGGGTTATCACTCCTAATGGAGGTTACACTGAGTACAAACAAAATAAGTGGAAAGGAACTCATTGGCTAACCTCCTACTAAGAAGTCTAAGGAAATGGATGAAAAGGTAAAGGAGGCCATGTGTAATAAAGCTCTCAACATCAGTAGCACCAAATTCACCCTTACCATGGAAGTCAACTAGTACTTTGTTTTGTGTTGGAGCCATAACATCTTACATACTGATTCGACCTTAGGCAACCAGACAAAATCCTTGGCCTTAATGGATGGCCTTATTCTTCCTAAGGACAAGGAGATTGTGAAGAAAGATGTCGATAAGGTTAGTAGGTGTAATAAGGTGCATATTGTAGCTAAGCTATATGATGTAAGTATCAATTAAATCCTTTCAATTGTTTGGTATGTTTGATTACTAACACTCTTGTTTGTTTATAGATCAATAGCCATGCTCTGACTGCCTTAGATGAAGCCGATAAGGAAATGAAAAGAGTAATAATGAAAATAATGTTTCATATATTTTACCAAGTGGTTTGGAGAATTCATCATTCTATGTCTCGTTGTAGAAAATTGAGAATGCATATGACTCCTCGAAAGCTCAAATTATGGCTATTGAGAACGTAAGAATAAGGGATAAGATGGAGGCTAGGAAGTATCAAGATGAACTTATGGCCGTGAAGTTAGCACACTCTTTAATGGCTGATGAAGTCCTAAGTCTCAAGGCTAAGGTTGATAAGTAGTATAAAGAGGCTGAAGATCTGAAAGAGAAGCTATGCAAAAAGAAAGAAGAGTGCTAGGGTTTGGGCTAAACACTCTGCCCAATGAGTGATGAGAAAGACAAGCTTAGGGCATAAATAAAGGAACTGGAGACCAATAACTCTAGGCTAAAAAGCCATGTTGCCGAACTAGAGGAGGTAACGAGGAAAGGGCCCTCTATTAAAGAGGCACTTGAAATTGTCACTCCTAGTCGACAATACGAGAGATTATTACAGAAGAAGTTGTTGGAGGGGGTTTAAGCGGCTAGAGAAGAAATCCTCAAATTTCACCCTGACTATGATCTCTTGTACCTAGACTTCATTGACGTTGATGATAAAGTCAATAACTGTAACAAAGATGACGACGAAGATTCAAGTGTCAAGATTATTATGAAAGGTAATAATGCGGCTTGTACTAAAGATCTAAGGGATGATGAAGATTGTCTATCCAAGGAAATCCCTTATAAGTGCAAAGAGAAGTCCACCTGTTCCTAAACCCTTAGTATCAGAAAGGAGATATACTCCAATAAGGCTCCATCTTCTAATCAACAAAATGCATTTGCTCAATCCAAGAATAAGTTATAGGATTGTTTCTCTTGAAGTTTGTTTATCCTTTGTATGGACAATATTGGGCTGAATGACCAAATTTTTGTAATTATGTTTGTGATGAATCTTAATCATTTCTTCGCGTAACTTAGTAGTTCTAGTACGTTTTATTTCACGTGCTTTATCATTTATAAGCATGATTTATTTCATACATTGTGTTTTCCATAGCATGTTTTATTTTACACGCTCTTATTTCTTGGCATGTTTTATTTTACATGCTCATTTTTCTTGGAATGTTTTATTTCACACGTGATATTTCCTTGGCATGTTTAATTTCACATACCTAATTTGAGCGTCTTATTGACATTATCTATTAGTCATTTGAGATGTAGACTAGTCATTTTACTTGGATTTTTTTATTTTTCTTTTCGATTGATTTAGGAAGTTTGTTAACTGCAATGAGCTTGAACTTATACTAGTTCGTTCATCATATAGTTTAAACTTATTAACTTCTCATTCATAAAAAGATCGAGAAATAAATTGAAACTTTAACTTCAAATATAATTTTCTTTTAAAACAAGTAGGTTATTGCCTTGTAAAACAAACGAAAATGCATAACATCAAGGGAATCAGTTGAAATAAAATTTCAAGTTCTTGGCATTCCATGCATAAGGGATAATAATACCATCTAAACTTTCCAGTCAATAGGCCCCCTCGCCAACAACTTCCTGAACCCTAACTGGATCCTCCCAATTTATGCCAAGCTTCCTTTGTTTTTCCCAGGTGCTAATTGCCTTCAACTTTTGGCAAACCAAATCTCCAAGCTAAAAAACTTTATGCTATACCTTTTGATTGTAATACTTGGCTATACTATGCTAATATGCCACAACCCTTGCTCTTGCAACATCCCTGATTTCTTCAATTGTATCCAAATTTGTCGACAAACCAACATGATTGATCATCACGTCAAAATTCTATATTCGTATATTGGGCAGATTTAACTCATTCGGTAGAACTACTTTCATACCATACGTTAACTTAAAGGAGGTTTCCCCTATTGCAATTCTGTAGGTAGTCTGGTATTCCCATAAAAAATCTAGCAATCCATCAGCCCATTTTCCTTTAACTTGATTAACCTTCCTTATTAAGCCGTACAAGATGATCTTGTTGATAGCTTTGACTTGCCTGTTAGTCCGAGGGTGAGCTATAGATGTGTAGCTTAGGCGAATGCCTTATTTCTCATAAAATGCTTGGAATTTGTTGTTGTCAAACTATGGTCCATTGTTCAAGATAAACATAAATGGGACTTTGAACCTTGATATAATGGAGTTGAAAACAAACACCTTAGCTTTCTATTTGGTGATCCTTGCCAATGCCTCGGCTTGCGTCCATTTTGTGAAATAATCCATAGCAACAATGAAAAATTGTCACTGGGCTATAGACTTTGGAAAGGGTTCAAGTATGTCTAATCCCCACTAAGCAAAGGTTTAAGGACTTGTTAAGCTACATAATTCAATAGAAGGCACATTACTCGGTGCTTCATGCTTTTAGTACTGTGAATAATGTTGAACAGCAGTTCTTACGTCATCTTTCATTGTCGGCCAACAATAGTCGAGTCACAATGCATGGATATACAACACCTGTGCTTTTATGTAGTTGCTACATACACTACCGTGTAATTCAGATAACATCCATTGTGCATATTTTGGAGGGAGGCATTGAAGATAAGGTTAGGATATGCTGAACTTGTATAGCTGATCATCTATTAGAATATAGTTTGTAGCTTAATAAATCAATCTTCAAGCCTCTTTCTTGTCATCAAGGAGGACACCATCTCTCAAGTAATTTATAAGGGGATCCATCTAGGACTTCTCTCTCAAAGAAGGAGCCAATTTGCAACTCCATGAGACAATGGACAAACTTTTGTGTGGGAGAAACTCAATAAAGATTGTCACTTAAGTTAGGAAATGCCATACTGGTAAGCTTGGACAACTTATTAGTAGCAATGTTCTTACTCCTTAGTACCTTGTGGATGGAAAAAAATTGAAATTCCTCCGCGAGCATTCATACCATCAACAAGTACTTGCTCATTTCTTCTTCCCTTGTTGCATAACTTCATGTCACTTGATTCACCACCAGTTGGGAATTGGAGAAAACTTTGAGTTTCTCGACACCAATTTCTTTTGCCAGTTTAAGTCTGGCCATCAAAGCTTCATATTTTGTTTTGTTATTGTTGGCTGGAATTCAAATTTCAAAGCATAATTAATGTTGACATTGTGGGATCCTTATAGAATAAGGCTTGTACCACTTCCTTCTTTGGTGGAAGAACCTTTCACATAAAGATACCATATGGGTTTTTCGGCAATCTCCATACTGTCTTCCTCGCTAGTGAACTTAGCCAAAAATTCGACTAGCACTTGAGCTTTTAATGCCATTATGGGTTTGTATTTTATACCAAAGGCACTTAACTCTAAAGGATATTTTATCATCTTCCCGTAAGATTTTGGTCGTTGCAATACCTGTCGCAAAAGTTGATCAGTGGGGACTATAATTTCGTAAGCTTCGAAATACGGTTTCAATTTCCTCACCAAGAGAACTACTACTAATATAACCTTCTCAATTTTCATGTATCGATGATCCGATCCTTATAAGACATGACTCACATAATAAACTGGTCAATGTTCCTTATCATCAATTTGGACCAATATAGAGGAAAGCGTTCGGCAATTGATTGATAGATATAAATATAAATTCTCTCCTGAGATAGGTGTTAGGAGTATTAGGGGTGACGTAAGGAATACTTTAAGTTCATTAAAAGCCCTCTTGCAATCATCAGTCCATTTGAACTCTTTTAGATTCTTTAAAATTTTAAAGAATTTTGTGCACCTATCCGTGCATCATGAGACAAACCGATTAAGTGTAGCTATTCATCCAATAAGTTCCTATACTTCCTTGATAGTATGAGGAGATTTCATGCTTGTTATCACATCTCTTTCTTGAGTTAGCTTCAATGTTGCGCTGAGTGACTATGTACCCTAAAAAACTTTCACAAAGTAACGCTAAAGATACATTTATGCGGATTGAGCTTCATATTATATTGCCTCAAAGTAGCAAATGTCTCCTTAAGATTAGCAAGATGTTGATCTTCTATGATGGGAATTAGCCTCTGACCATATCCAAGCCGAGGTTATCGATGCTTACTAAGGCTGAATTGCAACCAGAAGGACAAAAGGAAGGAAGACGAACACTCGACATTAGGTGTATCGTCAGTTAAAGTACCGAGAAATCATACAACCGAGTAATCGGAACCAAAGAATCACTCAGCACATTAGAGAGGGACTCATGTTGATTGATTCTAGGACTCATACCGATTGATTCTATGACTCGGTAATTATGGGCTGGCCTCTCTGGTGTCTTGGCTAAGCTACGCGAGACGTCGGGGATCCCTTCTTTAACCTATACATCCAATTGTTGATCTCGTCCTATTCGAATACTACTCCTCCTAAGACATGCCGAATGACTGCACGTCGAGTTCTATAAAACGCACAGTTTTGTATTCTTGTACATGTTTTCCCTTTTATTTTATTTATGGGCCCAATTCTTTAGGGTTTAAGGCTTTGTACTTTATTTACAATTTTGCTTCTAGGGTTTAGGACTTACTATAAATAACAACATTTGTACTTAGATAAATAGATATAGATAGATACAGACACATAGCTATACAAAGATATATGTAGAGAGTTAAACTTTCCTCTTTTCGAGCAAGGGTATACTTGATTTGAACCGATTAGTGAGTTGCATCTAACCTTCATTTGAAACCTCGAGCAACATTTAGTATTCGTCAGTCATATCAACCCTTATTTTGAGCTCAAACCCCTAATCTTGTTTGTGTTTTGGCGAGTTATATCCATTCACATTCACCATCAAAACCCTTCCTATTCTTTATACCCATCTTCCTTTTGAATACCCATTCTTGTTCTTTCGTTCTAGAATAGCTGCCATTTCTTTCTTATCTCGATCCTGTATCACTCTATTACGCTTTTTACAATCATGTTATCAACATATACTTCGACATTTCAATGGATTTGAGGTTTGAACATCTTAGTGACAAGCCTTTGGTAAGTTGCGCTAACGTTTTCCAACCCAAATGGCATTACCGTATAATAATATATTCCGAAATTGGTGATAGATTATGTGTGAACATTGTCTTCCTTATCCAATTTAATTCGGATGTAACCTGAGAAAGCATTCATAAAAGAAAGCAATGCATGTCTGGTGGTTAAATCAACCATCTGAACAAGCCATGTTTAGATCCATGATGATGGGAATCAGGCTACTAGGCCTTTGACCCACAACTAAGCTTGGGGACTAGAATGCTTAGCAAGGCGAATTCTTCTACTTTAGCTAACTCTTGCTGAAGCCAAGTACTTTTTTGCTAAGTCACTTTGTAAGATGAGCCAAATGATTGCCCATCTCTTTGAAGTGTACTGAGTTATAGATTATTCACTTGTGCTCAAGTCAACCAATGACTCGAGATCTCCTATAAACCCCTAAAATTTTCAACCTAATACTTAAAGTAGACCCTAGTGTGTTAGAAAACTCTAAGAATTGACAAAGTTAGTTAAGATGAAAACCTTAAGATAACAATCGAAGATTTAATCACGTAGAAAACTTTTATACCTTAAATGTATATAAACACTAGAGTTTGTGCTCAAAAGTAATAAAACCCTAAAACTATAACTTTAAAGATATGAAAGTACTAATTCACTATATTTTACTCTAAAACCCTAATTGATAATATATCTTTAATATCTTACTAAATCATTTGTAAAAGATCAAAGATAACTTTCAATCATTCATAAATACATATAATACTAAAGTAATTCATTAAAAACTACTATATTGCATTACAGATCACATCGATCTTCTAATTATATAAGTAGGTTAGTATTATAAGGAGTTAAGTGTTTAGATGATGCTTTAGTAGGTATTAGTATCCTAAATGACATATTTCATGATAGTTACACTAAGTACCATATTAAATAATGTATATAGGATATAAATACTTAGAAAAAGATTTCATTAATCATTTTTACTAATCATTTCGATAAACTCTATATTTCCCTTCAATTCCTTAATTTTTCTCTTAAATTTTCCTTAATTACCTCATTATGTACACACAAATTTCACTTAATTTCAAAGAGTTAACTAAGTTAGAGGTTGACCAAATTAACATGTTGACAAAGTCAACAAAATGTCGTTGTCATTTATAATTTTCTCCCATCTTCTTTAACTTTCTATGCATTTACACATGTAATCTTGTCCCCTTTTGCTTCCTTCTTGTGGTCCATCTTTCCCCATATCTAGACCCCACTTGTTTTCATTGTTGAAACATAATTGAAGACACAAAAACGCTCTTTTCTCCTTTAGTTCCAAACTGTAAACTTCCCTTGCCTTTTTGACCTTCAACTTTTTCACAATTTCAACACACAACTTTAACTACTACCATAACCTAACATACCATATCTACTTATCTTCTATTTCATATTACAAAGTAGAAAGAGGTATGTTTTCATATAATCTTTCATCTTAAATTGGTAATTAATTGTTTATGTTATGTTAGTTTTGGAATTATCATGTCATATGTACATGTGTATTGACACAAATAAGATTTTTATATACACGTACATAAGTGTAGGAGCACTTAGGTATAAGAGTAGAATACATAATATAGATGTACACATACATAGGTAAGAAGAGGAAAACTACTTGTACATAAACTTAGCTAGCCATGTACATGAATAACTTTTATGTACGTAACCAAAAAGAAGGAATATACCAAGTATATATACATATACCTTGATAAATACACCCTTAAAGTGCAAAAATATGAAATTTATGAAAATTTCTTAAGAAGATACTCTAAGCATTAGAAAATACGTATAAAAATATATGTCACTGTATGTGTATATGGGTATGGGTATGTGTACTAGTATACATATAAATACACAAGTATATATATTAGTATGTTAGAACTATAAGTGTATATATATATACAAGTATATATATTAGTATGTTAGAACTATAAGTGTATATATATATATATATATATATATAATGTATGTGTAAAATATATGAATACATAAGGATAAATATATATATGTGATGGATGATGATGTAAGCAATGACATAATCAAATGATGACATAAGCGATTGATGACATAAGTAATCGATGACATAGCCTCTAAAATTATAAACTATAAGATCATTTAAGTGTAAGAATTAATAGCTAATGAAATTATTAACTACTAAAATGGAACATAAAACTAGCCAATAAGAATAATTAAGCTTCAATAGTTAGAATTTCAATAAATTTAGTCTATATCGTAAAACATGGGTCTTAACGTCCAAAACAGACATCATTGTGTGAATGTATGTTTGAAAACGATGAAAAATGACTATAAATTCGTAAATATTAAAAATAGAATAAAAAAGTTATATACGATCAATGATAAAGTCTAATTGGATAAAAAATTGATAGTAAGCTTAAAGATATAGTTTTAGGGTTTTCGTTAAGTTTAGGTTTGATTTCGGACATTTGTGTGTATATCGAATTTTGGGTTTTTGTATACGATTTAGATTTTGAACAAAATTTTAAGGTTTTTATCTTTAGTATTATGTTTGACTTTAAAATTTTAATTAATTTTAAATTTATTGACTCCGTTGAGTTAAGATAATTACTTATAATATTTAAATCGATTCGTTACCTAAAACACTAAAATTATGGGGTTTACAATTTACTTCTTAAAGGAAATTAAAATTTTCTAGAGTTGAGTGAAATAGGTTAAGTTCAATTTCCCAATTATTCATTTAGGGTCTTGAAATCCTTAAGTGTCCATAGTTTATCTTAGGGTTTAGGGTTTTAGATTATTTAGGGTTTGTTAGTCTCATATTAGGGTTTTTAGTAGTTTAAGTCAAGAATTCATCCTACTTAGGGTTTAGGTGATTCTTAAGGTTTTTATCGACATTGAAACTTTTGAATTAAAAAATAGGTTCAACTTCTAAATATAGACTTTAATTCTTAATATAGTTGATCCTTAGAAATGATTGAAAATTACTCTTAGTTAATTAAATGTCCCTTAAAGTAGCAAGGTTTACATTATGTGCTCTTTTGGGTCTCAATTCATTATAAGTCTTTTGAATACTCCATTTTTAGTAAGTTTCAAAATCTAGTTCTATAGTTATTAAGTCTTATTTTTACTCTTTTTAGAGGGTTTTGGGCTCACTCCACTTCTTATGGCCTTTAACTCAATCCTTCTTGCTATTTTGAGCCTAAGTCGACTAAAACTCTAAGATGAGTCCATTTTCTACTAAGATTTATGTGATATCTCTAAATTAGCATTTAGGACACGAATATCTAAATATTAGAGCAAAGTTTCATTTTTGTATGACTAGAGTCGACAGTTGATTTAGGGCATTCAGGAAAGTAACTCAATTAAGCTAGAAATTTATGAAGAGCTTAGTAATCTTAATCAAGGGATTCCTGCAGGCTGGGAAATAAAAAATATAATAAAACTATCAAGAATATAATCAAAATAGTGAGAATTTATTTTATATGAGCCCTTAAAGTTGTATTTAAGGTAATTGCCTTTAGATTTAAGGTTTTCGGAAAAATTTATTCAATTGAATCCAAATTTTTTTATTAAGTTAAAAAAGTTAGTTGAAGTAACTATATGAAGTTAGATTTTAAAAATATTATCATAAAACTCTAATTTTAGCCTTAGAAATATAATTATTTGATATAGCGTAAAACTCGTTGGAACTTCTCACCTAGCCTGAAATGTAATGTAGCCCTAGAGATAAGCTATAAAAGGAAATAATTTAGCATAATATATTAGATAAATATATACGTATTTTAATGAATATACTTGGTATATATAATAAATATATTTATAAATTAACCTAAAAACCTAAAAATATATATAATAAGCAATAAATTTGCAAAATTAACAAAAAAATATATCTTAAAAATAAATAACATGAGAAAAATATAATTACATGAGTGTGATTACACATTACATGTATCAAGTATATAGGATATGTACACATATATTAGCAAAATTACTGAATATTAATATTATATACTTAAAATACTAAAATTTGTTAACAAAATTATCAAAACCTATCCAAATGCTTAGGGAAAATCTAGATTTAGGCGTGGCAACTCTAGATTCATTCTAATTGTTGAATCGAAAGTAAGTTTGCGGAAAAATAAACACCTCATGCTTGGATATTGGGGAAAAAATGAAAGAAAAATAAAAGAAGGAAAATCTTAATCAACCTAATCCAATTAAATAGGACCCTAGGACATTAGATTCAACATTTAGCAACTTAGGAATCAACAGGAAATTTTCAAAAAAATTATTAGAAAAATAAAGAAAAGAGAAAAAAAAAAAAAGTAAGAACTGATTAGTGTTAGTTGCCAACCCAACCCATAACTTGACATTAAGCCCCATTGTCCCTTAATGGACTGGCTTGTGCCTAAGCCGATCGACATAACCTTACCGAATGATGGTGGTCGGAGCTCCTAAGGATGTAAATGAGCCTAGCTACTTACAAACTACTCAAGTTCAACTTGTTTAAAGCTTAGTTCGGATTTTGCTCGATTAGTAAACGAGCCGAGCTCAAGGTTAAGCTTAAGATGAAGCTCATTTATCTAAACAAGTCAAGCTTGAGCTCTAGTTTAGGCTCACGAGCTTGCTCACTTCAGCTTGTGAGTAGGTTTATGAATTTTATATATATTACAAATATTATATATTATTGGAATCTAAAAACTAGTGTCTATGTAATATATATAAATATATAATATATTGAAAGATAGTATATAATATATAATATAATCCTTATTCACTATTTTTTATTCTATTTATTTATATATTTCATAATTTTTTATATTAAGCTTGTTAATTGGCTTAAGATCGGCTCATTTTAGGCTCGCAGCTCAAGCTTAATTAATAAATGAGCCGAACTTGAGCTTAAGATGAAGCTTGTTTGTCTAAACAAGCCAAGCTTGTGTCTTAATTTTAGGCTTAATAAAAAGCTTGGCTTAAGCTCGAGCTCGAGCTCTATAAATTTTAAATGAGTCGAACCTAAGTTTTTAGAAGCTTAGCTTAGCTTAACTTAGCTCGTTTGCAATCCTAGGAGCTCCGATGAACACTAGGTTAAAATTTTCCCTATTTTTCATGAAATTCCTAAAAATATCAAAACTTTCTAGAAAATTATGAAAAATTAATTTCTAGGTTATTTTACATGTAATTTCATGCTATAATTTTATTTTTGAAAAACTGTGATTATTTGATATACATGCTTAATAAATTTATTATTCATTCGAATTTTCAAATCTAAAATAAATATACTAAATAATATTTTTTTGAGCTCAAATTTTTTTTGTAATATACATATTACATTTGGTTAATTTCTATGTAGCTCAATTTTTATTTTATATATTTTTAGTATTTATTGCATTTTTTTCCCTAAAAATGGCTAAAAATAAGGTAATTTAAGAGATAAATTGATTTTTGTAAAATTATTGTCTAATGACTTTTAGAGACTTATAATAATTTTAGGACATGTTAGAAGCAATTTGGTATAAAAATGATATTATGTGCTTAATTAATCGCAAATTAGGGGTAAAAATGTAATTGTAAATACATAAGGGATAAGCCCAATAGTAAGAAACCACTTATTGATTGAATTCCCTATATTTTTTAAAGTTTACACAAATTTTTGTGGATTTATTTAGTGATCCTAGCTATTTATCATGAATTTTCCTAGTTAAATGACTTAATTTACTAACCATGATATGTCTATAACAATATTAGAATAAAAGGTGATAATTAATTGAATAAATCCTAAATATATATAATTTGATCAGGTGTGATTAGTAGTTATTCATGTTATATCTTGTAATATTATATGATCCGGAATATGATATACATGTGTTAAAGATAAGAAAATATTGGTTTTATCACATTTTACTTAAAATTTTTATAAAACTATACTTTATTTGGGTAATATGACAATAATGCGATATTATTTGTGGTATGAGTACATATGTAGATAGAATTAAAAATATCTCTTAAAAAGTTGCCTTTTTAAAATGGAACACATATTACGTACTGTCTTGTTCATATGAACTTAATGATACTAATTTTACTAAGATTAGATAACTCTAGATAATAAAGTAGGTATTTTATAATATTATAGAAAGTATCGTCCTATGACGAATTTTTTGTAATTGAAATATAATTTGATTGATGAAATGAACATTTCAATATGATTGAAACGAGATATTATAAGTAATAGTGTAACTATGTTTATCGTTAATTTTTACTAATTTAATATAACTTATATAGTAAAACTATAATAAAGTACATAAATAAATATAACTATATTTCACCATATATGAATAATATACTTTAACATATTTATGTATATAACTTCATGAATAGTATTTTAACCAAGTTATACGATAATATAAAGAGTTAGATAAAATTCAAATGTTTTTGTAAATTTTATGAAAATGAAATCTAGGTTTTGTGTGTATATATCTATATATATATATATAGGATCTTTAAAAGGAGTAGAATGTTGATAGTATAGATTTACCAGAGTAGGTAACAGTACAAGTAAGTGGGATTAATGCTTAATAATATTTTAGGGTATTATTCCAGAATATATGAAGATTTTAGTATGTATTTGCTTGTGATTATAATTAATTATTTGTACGTAGGCAGAACTTATGTTTAAGATTCAATTTGCTATGTTAGGAGCTGAGTTCCATGTTATGGTTGTTCTATGAATTTATGCTCGAATTATCTAAGCTTGGTTGATCACCCTAAAAATGAACTAACTCAAACTCGGCTTAACATCTAACCTAACATGTATTGTAAACCACTAAGGGTAATAGTTAGGATTCTCGGGCTAAATACAGATTTCCTTCAATAAGGATAACTGAAATGATTTTTTCCTTATCTTTGTCGAACTAAGTAATAGGAGAGGAGATCGTGGCAAGGTTAGGGGTTGTGGTTCGAAAGTTGTTAAGGGAGGAGGGTATTCTCCATTGCATAGGCTTCGATTTGATTTCAATTCATGATTGCACAATGTAAAACTCCTCAACCTAGATTAGAGCAAGCGTAATGTCTCTAATCTCACAATAGATCAGATAACATTGTGTGATAGCATTTGTTTATACAGCATTACATCTAATTAACTTGGTTGAAAACCTTGCTTATGATATGCTAAATACATACTTTTGTTTCCCTTTCACTTATTAAGTAAGTTGCCGCTTATTCCCCTATAGTTTTTTTTATAAGTTCTGAATGGATTACAAGTATCTATCTAAAACTAGAGTACTAGTAAATTGGGATGGAAAGTGAAACTTAACAAGAAATGGCTAATTGTTGTTCTTAGTATTGACTTTCTTAACTTTTAAGGTTCTTTTCATTTATTAGGATTTTAATCCTATTTATAAGGCCCTAATAATTAACTAAGCTAGTTTAGGCCATTAATTTAACCTCACCTAACTTAATTTCCTTAATTACATCTAAATCATGCTTTACAATAATTAATTATATCATTACACTAATTAATTAGAATTTACAACTTATTAACTCCATTAATAGTGCCGGCTAAGTAGGGTTTTTCTAGAGTTTCCTTCAACTTCTTTCATCCCACATTTATTCTAGAGTGTTTCCTTATGTTAATCAAATTTCTATTTATTTTAAGCTAATAACATTACATAACATGATGAAAATAAGATAGATCTTCAATAAGGAAGGGGTGGCATGCATGTTAGTTAGGGTTTCATGGAGTTTTCTTTACTTCTTTTGAAGTTATCTATATAGAACTATCTTTTATACTTGTATAATGTAAGTAACAAACTAAGTATATGAATGAATACGTGATTATATGACTCTAAAATGTCATGGACATGATTATAGCAAGTTTATTTAGTATTTCTAATCCTAAATCTAAAGATATCATAGGTATATCTTATGTGAATAAGAAACTTAAGTTAGGTAAATTTTATCTTAAGTTGGTTTGCACAAGTTTCAACTTTTCCACTAAAAAGCGAGGTTGAAACGTGTCTATTTTGTTGCAAATGTTTGTCACAAGATACTAAGGTGTGTGTGTGATCTTTGAGTAGTGGTGATTTGTGATTTGGTATTGTATGGTGGTGGTAGTGGCTAAACGCACTTAGGTAGATAGGGGCATCTAACAGCTCCTCTTATTTTCTTCCCTTTTTTTCTTTCATTTTTGTTTGGCTTTTTAAAGAATGTTTCCTAATGTTTTCTAAGAATGAAGAATGAAGTTAAATGAGGATTTTAGTGGGTTTAAATGGTAGATCATGAAGGTGGGATAATGGGGATAACATATTGCTTTAATTGATTAAAAGGGTACAAAGATCCAGGGGGGATCACTTGTATCATGACCTTTTACTTGATTTAGTAAGGGTTTGTCTCAAAATATCTTAATTTTCTAACTAACCTTTTTGTCTTATGTCTTTAATTGATCTTATCGATTTCTTAATTAAGAAGACTAGGGTTAATAGATGGATTAAAGGGTAATTGAGCAAATCAATCACGATTATACTTAATTGAGTAATTTAGGCCTAATTAAGCTATAATAAGGGTTTTGCCATATTTTATTGCTTTAATCAAGTCCATTGACCTTTATTACTTCATTTGTTAGAGTCTTTTGGTATTCAGGACCGATTAGAGATTTCGAACCTCGTACGAGATTGGCAATTTAGGGTTTTAGAGAGATTAATGAAATTATTTGCGGTTGGCAAATAGTTTAGTAATATTATTAAGGTTCATTAGTTGAATTAGGGTTTTAATAATTCAATTAAGGTTTTAGACGGCCTATTGTGGTCTTATAGTCATTTTAGGGTTTCTTGCGTATTAGGTTTTTAGGGTTTTCTATGTATTATTAAGGTTTTAGGGCTTTGCTTCCTTTATGGTTTTTTGATTTATTTTTTGGGATTTGTGACTTATTATTTGGGGTTTATTTATTTTATTTAGGGTTTTTATCATTTTATCTTGAGTTGTTATAGGGATTATCCATTTACTCCTATATCTAACTCTGAGTTTGGATTCAAAAGTTTGTAGGGTTTACATTGTCTCTTTAAGTACAATGTTGGCATTATTAAGGATATATTTTCATATATTACTTTGGTTTCATATGATTAATCACTCTTGAATTATAGTTAATTATGATGTAAAACTTGATTTATGGATTAAGGTGTAATTAAGTTTCTTAATCTTAATTACTTACCCAAAGCAAGTTTTCCACCAACTATAGTAGCACCATTGATTTTAATTTGGTGTCAAATTAAGTTAGTTAAGCTTATTGTCTCATCTTAGCTAATTAGTTTAAGGAATTGGGATAAATTATTACTGCTTAAGTACGTTTTAGAGGGTAGGTTAGGATTTTACTACAATTAAGTGGTTAATCTACGATTAGTTAATAGTTTTACTATATAATTAGAGTTTAATCCTTGGATTAGAGTTTTTGACACTATATTAAGGTTTTAAGGGGTTTGTGTATATTAGGGTTCTAATTAGGATTTTAGGGTTTGAAAGTTCATTTAGGGGTTTTATTATTTGTTTTAGGGTTTCGAATTCATTATTGGGGTTGCCTATATCAATATTCATTGTGGCTTAATCTACCCTTTATTGATTTTAGGGGACTCTCATGAGCTTTGATTATCTATCTCCCCCATTAAGGTTTGGGTTTGGTTTTATTAGATTGATTTGGGAGTTAACATTAGTTATTGACATTTGTTTACAATATTTTATGGTTTTAAGTGTAAGAGTCAAACAAGGGTTGAGGCTACCATCCAAGGTTTCAGGAGTTTAAGTTAAGGTTCTTGAGTGTAGGCTTTTAGGTTCAACATTAGTTATCTCGCCAAGGATATTTTTTAGGAAATGTTATTAACTTCTAACCCCTTATTTAGAAAATTTGCGGGGTTTAAAGTTCTATTTTAGAACTTTGTAAAGTTAAAGGAAAAGAATGAAATGAAAAACATTTTAATGAAAGAAAACATTTTAAAAAAAAAGTTTATTTTTTCCATTTTAATATTTTCTTCTTTTCTTAAATAACAAAATGAAGTTAAATAAATAAGAGTGAAAGAAAAGAATAGGGTTAGACCTAGGCTAAGAATTGGGCACAAGTTAGAGTGCGGTTTGGTTCTAAGTTTTGGGGGGGGAAGGAGGCGGTCAGTGAGCAACAAGCAATGATCTTTAGATGGTTTGAGGTATTAAAATGATTGGGAAAAGTCATTTCCATGTGAATTTTATTAAGTAAGGGAGGTTTGGTGAATGTGTTGCAATGGATGGTGGTTCTTTAGTAGTGTTTTAAAGTCGTAGTCGATGGTGGTTGTTGGTGACAAGTGTGGTGGTTGTTAAGGTTTTAGTTAAGGTCATATTTTAGGTTTTAAGATGTCACGAGCTCAGCTACTATTATGCTCTAAAGCCATAGAGTCATAACAGTCTTACTAGATAAACTGATCTATGATAATAACTGACCTTATAGTCATTATCATAGATATGATTTACACAAGGCATTCACGACTTCTCATGTTGACGTAAATAGTTCAATTAAAATTTATGCTAAAATTTACATAAAAAGCCAAAAACTTTAAGTTATATATGTATAATTATACTCATATTGTCTTATAATCCTAGGAAATCATGCATGTTACGGTAGTTTGATAAGTACATATTATAAGATTAGTACATAATCCTAAGAGTACTAACAAAACACTAAAAGACTCGATCGTACAGGTAGTTGATTCTTACTCCCCCATAGTACTTCAAAAAGAAACTGACCTTCGGATAATTATATCACAACATATCAATCAGTACTTATAAGAAAATCTATAAGGGTATGAGTAACCAATAGCTTAGTAAGTTAGGATGGAGACTTAAGAATGTATAACAAATATAAACAGGATTTTCAAACAATTAATTATATGCAATGCAATAAGCAAATGCTATCACATAACGTAGTCTAGTCTATTATGAAATTAGAGTAATTTCACTTGTTCTAATCCGAGTTGAGGAGTTTTCATATTTATACAACAGCTTACAACCAAACTTAAGTTTGTGTAATGGAGACACTATTCCCCCAATGACTATCCTTTGAATCATTGCTCTCATTTTTATTGCGATTTTTTCTCCTGTTACTTAGTTCGACTAAGGATAAAGAAAAGACTACTATATTATCTAACGCTATCTTTTTCGAAGGTATTAGTGTTTGTTTAGAATACTATACTCTCCTATCAATTAGGGTATTTAGGTTAGTTATAATTAAGTTCAATTTAAGATGATCAAACAATCTTACACCACTCAATTCACAACAATTACCAAAACACAACACATATTTTCAGTACAAAGTTAGTTACATACAAGCACATGCATATATAACTATCTATAAGCACAATTATATACAATCTTAAGCCTATAAGTGTTTTAAAATAGTATTTCAAAATATAATAAAGTAATAAACCCAACTTATCTGAAGTCCTCAATTAGCACACTTGACTTATCACAAGTCACTCGTCTTCGCATCTTTTATAATATAAATATTCTTTTAGTATTTATATCCTTATGATATATAAACTTTATGCGATGATTTGGCTCAACTTTTCATATATATATATATTATTTATTATCGATTCACTTTAGGTTAGTTTTGGAATTAGTTTTCGAATTTGGTTTCAATTTAGGTTTTAATTCAGTTTCAACTACGAGTATTATATGTAAATCCTTAGAATGCGTTCCAATTCATAATGTGAAATTAATCACATTATATTCAGGTATCATAAATATTACATTTGGCCTTTAACCTATATTCTAGTCCGTATGACATATCTTAATCTTAATTTAACTACCGAATTTACTTCTGATATGATAAAAATTTACATTTTGCATATAATTCACTAAAATTTAGGTTTATATCAAATCTGATGTATGATTACTATATTATCAATTTTTCACCTTATATTTTCTATTTATTATATTTTCAATTCTACATATTATTAATTTACATATATTTACTATATAATACACATTACAATTACATCTAACACTCTATAATTACTTAATTAGCTCAAAATCACCTATTTTATATATCATTTTAAGACCGAAAAATCATCTAAAAATTTCAAAAATTAAATTATAAAAAATCTCTACATAACACTATTTTATATCCTTTAATTTGTCTACACAAAAATTTTGAGCTTAAAATTACACTCATAAGATTATTTATTTCTAAATCGAACAAAACTTGAGTTTATGAGATTTTTTAAGCACAGCATATTTTCAGGTATAAATTCATCAAAGTAAATTTTTTTCCTAAATCTACATATATAAAAATCTTAGAATACTAAATTTCATAATTTTCTAAGTATATTTAATATTTTTACAAAATTAAATAAAATTGGGTTAGAATTGGACTTACCTGTTTAATTAGCTTTCAATTACCACTTGTGGCCCTAAGAGTGTCAATAGCCTTAGGCAGTGGGGGTGGTTTGTTTCTAAATGCCCGTAAGTCGTGGGTTTGTTTTATAAGCTCTAATTATGTAGATTTTTTTTCTAATTTTTGTAAAAATCCATAATCTTCTCTTTATGAGTTATCTCAAATTTTTTTGGACTCCAAACATATTAAAATGAGTTCTAAATGGGTTTAGGGTATTTATAGGGCTACCTTAGTTTCTTTCTATCAATTTTTGGGTGACATTTGGCCTTATCATCTTCCAAATTCACTTTCTATTTACCCTTAATTGATTGGTTAATTATTTTCTTTTTAATCCCAACATGCCACAACTTGGATCCAAACAATTCCTTGCTTTTTCTTGATTTTTTTTTTGTAATTTTCTTTAATTATTTAACATTTGTTTAGTATATTTTAGGTATTTTAAGTAATTTCATATATTTTTACCTACCTGTAAATATATATAGAGTACAAATAAATACTCTTAAATACTATTTATATTATTTTATGATTTTTAGTATATATATAATTTATCTTTAATGATTTGTTAGTTATCGAAACACATTTTACGCATTTTTGATAAATACTGAATAATATGCTTATTATTTAATATTATGATATTTAATTATTTTATTATTTAGTTTCTTAAATTCAAACTTAAGGGGTTACATTTACTAATATTCTTAGCTTCATCATACAATTTATTAATATTTTCTTAAATTCAAACTTATGTGATTACATTTACTAATGTTCCTTGCTTTATCATACAATTTATACTCGATTAAACACTTTATTCGATCATCTTAAATTTTACATATCAAATTCAAACTTTCAGTTGTAGAGCTTATAGCTACGACATTAGTTTTAGCCTAACAATAGTAGAGGGTGGTGTTTTTAGGAAAGACAGCCATAGTGGTTAGGTTTTCATAATTGAGAGATGGTGGAGCATCAAAGAGGTACAATAAGGTTTGGGAGTGGTGTCTATTGTGGCATTCGAGACAAGGAACCTAGTAATGAGCTCATTCTAACTTGAAAGTGTCATATAAGCTCTAATTTTGAGAGAAAGAGGGAAAGCCAATTGAATAGAAAGAGATAGAGAGAGACCTTAGGAGTGTTTTTGGAGTGATTAGGAATGAGAATTGATGCTTAGATATGAATTGGGGAGCTCTATTTATATTTGTTTGAGCTTGAGTAAGTTTAGAAACCATTATAAATGGCCAAATCAGCCATGAATGCTGAGACCATGTATTCTTCAAAATCAATGAAAAAATCATGATTTCGTGTGTTTAGTCCATGTTTGAGATGATAGACTTACTGCAATCAGTTAAGAGAAGCTTCCTATCCTTCCATTTTAGCTTAGATTTGTCAATTCATTTAAGAGCTTAAATCTCAAGCAAATTTTTTTTTAAATATTTAATGGTTGATTTGCTTACATAAACACATGAATTTAGATGAAAAATTGGATGGATTTAAAACTAAGCTATGCCCAAGTCATGATTTCATTATTAATTTGATGAAACCATGTGTAAAACACGAGAAAAGATCAAGATCAAGTAGGGAGTATGAGTGGGGAAGTATAGGAAAGCCTAGAAAAGGGAAGGGAAAAGAGGGAAAAAGGTGCTGATATGGCATTACATAGGTACCACATCAACCATGTAGCCCAACCATAGATTGCTAAGTGTCTTAGAAAGACATGTGGCCTAATAGACAAATGATATGTATCTCTTTTAGGTGAAAAAGAAATAAATAGCACATAGTGCCCAGTAAAGTTTAAACCCTTAACCTTTAACCCTTCTTAGTGCCAAGATAAAGTGTAGTACTAGATAGACTATTAGCCTATGTATTGTTTATTCATATAAAGAAAAAATATATAAGGGGTTTGACTTAGGCAAAATTCAAATTTTAAATATGTTTTGGGCTAAAAAATCCATATCAAATGCAAGTCCTTATTATTATTCTACTCCAATTGCCTTAAAAATCCAATCTTTCTAATTTGTCTATTTTTTCAAGTTTACAATTATTATTTAATTCCCTAAGAATTTCATTTAATCATTTCTCCTAAATTTCTTTTTTTTTTCTTTCATTTTTTGTGCTTTTCCTAAATTTTCTATTTTTTATATTTTTTTTTTCAATTTTTCTAGCTTTCCTAATCTTTTGGATTTTTTTAACTTTCTTATTTTTTTGTATTTTTCTAAAATTTCTAATTTTTTATAAGTTTTTGAATTTTTTCTTTTTTTTTTTTTGTATTTTTCGATTATGACCTTTTATTACCCAAAGGAAATTTAAAAAAATTATTAAGGAAAAAAATAGGATGTCTACATATATATATATATATATATACACGCATACACAAACATATATTATAAAGGTACTAAATGGATGGCAAGATGAGGGACATTTTGATTTGAGATAAGAGGGACAAGAGTTGAAAGTGATGAATGAAAGAAGCCTGGTTGTTTGGTATGGGTACTAGATATGAGAGAGAATGGTGAGATAGTAGCATGTGACTTATAGAATGAGGTTAAGGTTTGTTTCTTAAGGATTTTTTAATGCAAACCTTAGTAAAATAACGTTACTATAACATTGACTCTTATAGCTTGATATAGCGGGTTAACCAAGTCACCCCTCTCCCTCATCTTTATAATAATATTTTCTCTCTCTTTTTCTTATCTCTTTTATATTTAGTACATAATTATTTTTTAATTTATTAATTTTTTCTCTCTCCCCATTTTTTCCTTTTTATAAGATATTCTCTTATTCTTTATTTGTCTCAAAGTATTCTTTAGTTAATTTTTCTTCATTTATACTTTAGATTACTTATATGTAATTCATATATACTAAAATTAAATATTTTATACAATTAGTATATGGCCAAAATAATTTCTACATTCTCCACATGCTATTATTGTTCATTACTAATTTGCATTACTCCATATATCACTTTTATGATTCATAGAAATCATATACTACATAATCCTTATATATTTATAAATTGCACATATAATTCTATGGATATAACCTGTATATATTATTTTCTATATACTATACTATACATATTTTTGAATTGTGATTCATATATAATCGTAGATAATTATTATACATATAATCCATATTATCAATGCCCATATACTATACTATGTAATATATCGTTTAAATATAATCCATAAATATTATCAAATACTATTAGCATATAGCAGTTTTCTAATGTGCATTCATATTACACTAAATAATTTGACGTAAATGCAATGCTAAAATTTTATGTATATTTTTGAATGGTGATTCATATAAACCGTGCACATAATTAGTATACATATAGTCCATATATCAATATCCATAAACTATACTATATAATATATTGTATACATATAGTCCATAACTATTATCAAATACTATCATCATATAATAATTTTCTAATATGCATCCATATTACATTAAATAATTTAGGCTTCGTTTAGTTGATCTATTTTCTATCTTATTATTATTTTATTGTTATTTACTCAAATTTTTGTATTTGACAAGAATAAGACAAAAAAAAAAGATAGAAATATATTTTTTAAAAAATTTTAATTAAAATAATCATTTTCAATGCATAAAATATATGTTTTCAAAACTTTTCTCCTAAAAGTACATAAATTTTTATTTCTCAATTTTGACATTCTAATCACTATCTTCATCGTAATTATAAAATAGAAATAGATAAGATATATATAAGATAATTTTTTAAATATCAAATTTTAAACAGATACAAATCAAAGACAGATCAGATACAAATAGGATATAAATTAAAAAAGACAATCTAAACAGAGCCTTAATATTGTAAATGTAATGCTCAAATTATATGTATATATTTTGAGTCGTAATTAATATAATTGTGCACATAATTAGTATACATATAGTCCATACTATCACTATCCATTTATTATACTATGTTTTATATCGTATACATGTAATTCATAAATATTATCAAATATTGTTAGCATATAATGTTATATTAAATAATTTGATATTGTAAATGTAATGCTCTAATTCTATGTATATTTTTGAGTTGTGATTCATATGAACCATGCACATAATTAGTATACATGTAATCCATACTATCAATGTCTATATACTATACTATATAATATATTGTATACATATAATCCATAAATATTATCTAATACTATTAGTATATAATAGTTTTCTTATGTTCATCCATATTATACTAAATAATTTGATATTGTAAATGTAATGCTTTATTTATTGTAATGGTATTCAATAAGATGCTAGGAAAAAAATCTAATATTGTATAATATTTAGAAATTAAGGTTAATGGTACATGTAATTAACATATTATAGGTAAAGTTATAATATGAGTACAATTTAACATCATTGTACTCTATGAAATGATGTTCCATATCTTGTGCTATAATATCACTATACGATATAAGTATAATCATTTAGTTCGATATATTTATAAACATATATATATATATAGACATATTTGTAATCATATTGTAATAAATAGATATGATGCTTTAATATTAAAATAATGTTCCAAATTTTATCTTGTAACTATAAACCCTGCAAATCTAGCTTTCTAAGTATAGAATCAAACCTCTAAACTGTAGATGATTTCCTGAAATCAATAGAGCTAATGAGATTTAAAACCGATTAAAATCTCAATTCAAAACCTAAAATGAATATGAAAAACCTTAAATTATCAATTGAACCTCTAATCACATACGAAGACCTTAAAACCATAAGCATATGTAATTGTAAACGTTTAATCTCGAACCTCATCAAAACCTTAAGTTAACAATTGAAGATTTAATCGTGTAGAAAACTTTTATACCCTAAATGTATATAAATACTAGAGATTGTGCTCGAAAGTAATAAAACTCTAAAACTATAACTTTAAAGATATAAAAGTACTAATTTACTATACCTTACTCTAAAACCTTAATTGATAATATATCCTTAGTATCATACTAAATCATTAGTAAAAGATCAAAGATAACTTTCAATAATTCATAAATACATATAATACAAAAATAATCCATTAAAAACTACCATATTGCATTATAGATCACATTCATCTTCTAATTATATAACTAGGTTAGTATTATAAGGAGTTAAGTATTTAGATGATGTTTTAGTAGGTATTAGTACTCTAAATGAAATATTTCATGATAGTTACATTAAGTACCATACTAAATAAAGTATATAGGATATAAATACTTAGAGGAAGATTTCATTAACCATTTTTACTAATCATTTCGATAAACTTCACATTTCCTTTCAATTCCTTAATTTTTCTCCTAATTATTCTTTAATTACCTCATTATGTATATACAAATTTCACTTAAATTCAAAGAGTTGACTAAGTCAACATTTGACCAAGTCAAAGGTTGACAAAGTCAACAAATATGTCATTATCATCTAAAGTTTTCTTCTCTTTTCCTTTGATTTTTTTTTTCCTTTCTTTTCCCCCTTTTGCCGTCCCTTCATCCTCCTTCTAGACCCCTCTTCTATTTTCTTCTAAGCACATCAAAAACACAACAAAATCTCCTTTTCCCCCTCTTATCAAAACCATAACCCTCTTTCCAAATTTCAAAACTTACTTTCATATTTCAAGGACAAAAGGTATGTTTTATGTGATTCTTCCATCTTATGTAATAGCAAGTTGTATATGTTAGGTTAGCTTGAAGTTTACATGTAATATGTACATGTATGTTGACTTGTATACATGTACCTAAGTGTAGGAATGCTTAGGTAAAAAGGTAGAATACATGAGTACACATACTATGATGATACATGTAGGAATTCTATGTATGTATTTTGGTAGAAAATACAATATAAGTATAGTTATGCATATGGATAAGTGTAGGAATACATGTACACATATGGTATGTATATTCATATGGACTAACTAGGTATGTATTATTATAATACATAGTATAATACATAGGATAGATGTACATATACATATGCTTAAGCATGTGTATATAAGAATTCACTAGATGAATACATGTATAGATACTTTTATACATAAGTATCCTTTATGTACATAACCAAAAAGAAGGAATATACTAAGTATATATACACATACCTTGCTAAATATACCCTTAAAGTGCAAAAATATGAAATTTATAAAGCTTTTTTAAGAAGGTATTCTAAGCATACGAAAATACGTATAAAAATACGTATATCACCGTATATATATATGGGTATGTGTACTAGTATACGTATAAATACACAAGTATATATACTAGTATGTTAGAAGAATAAGTGTATATATATAATGTATGTGTAAAGTATATGAATACATAAGGATAAATATATATATGTAATTAATGATGATGTAAGTAATGATATAATTAAATGATGACATAAGTAATTGATGATATAAGCAATTGATGACATAAGCAATTGATGTCATAGCTTCTAAAATAATAAACATAAGATCATTTAAGTGTAAGAATTAATGGGTAACGAAATCATTAATTACTAAAATAGAATATAAAACTAGCCAATAGGAATAATTAAGCTTCAATAGTTAAAATTTCAATAAATTTAGTCTATATTGTAAAACACAGGTCTTAATGTCCAAAACGGATATCACCGTGTGAACGTGCGTCCGAAAACGATGAAAAACGACTATAAATTCGTAAATATAAAAAATAGAATGAAAAAGTTACATACGATTAATTAGGTTTAATCGAATAAAAACTGATATTAATCTAAGTAGAATTAGGTAGATAGATATTTAGAATCATTAGTTAATTCAATTACTTATTATTCCTGTTATCTTGTAATGATTAGGTGATCTCGATGAGGGCGAAAATCTTCTGATCGATTATTACGACTAGAGCAAGTCGTCATAATTAAGTAAGTATTCCCGATGACTCTATACTTGTTTTGTGTTTGTAGTTAGTATACTTAAATTAAATAGTAATAACTTGATACGTGGGGATTTGGGATATATATGTGCTTGATATTGATTGCTTATTGTGAAAAATATTGTTTAATACAATAATTGAGGATTTGATTGTATGATTGATTATTACATGATTTAGATAGTTTGCAAATATTGATTGATCGCCACATGATTTGACTTAATTATATTTAGCTTATCTTAAATTAAAAGGTTCATGCATTATCTATGCATTGCATTACTTATTCCAGCCGTTACTTCATGTGAAGGTAAAGAGAGGCCCTACGGGGGTTGTTTATATACATTAAAGTGTTTTTGTATAATGCACTTGTACAACATGATCTTACCCGAACCTACGAGATTATTAGGTAATGGAGACGCCAACTGTATGGCTGAAGGTTGAGTTTAGAGATCTTCGCTGTAGAGTGTAAATGTAGACTGTGGGAGCCGCCTCACCACTAGGCCTGAGATTTTGTGTACTACTGGATTTTTAGAAATGAAAATGTAATTTTGTGAAATATGGAATTCAAAGTTATGGTTAAAAACTTAGGTGTTAGAGCTCGGTCATGATTGGTGCCAATGTATCTCCAACCTTTATCTCGGAGGGTGTTAAAATCCGATATTATATGTAGTGTCGATCAACTGCTTATATTATTTGCCATATTGTGTATGTATGCATTCATATGGTTGTAACAATTTGTTTGATAACTTATTTGCCAGTATAGTATGAGGGATAACTCACTAAACTCTTATAACTTATTCCCTAATAGTTTTTCTTTTGCAAGTGCCAGATATTTGGATGTGGGTTAAGAGTCGAGCATTAAGTGTGTGTATTGATATATTTTGGAGGTTAGAATTAGAGAAAGATTGTATTGCTCATTTGAGACTTTAAATGTTACTATTACTTATATATTTAGATTTAGTAATTTCAATAAGTTTGAATTTTAAGTTTATACTATTTGATTTTATCATTTGGTAAGGGATGCTAATTTTCTGTAGTTTTGAAGAACTATAGAATATTGGATATTCATAATTATTTATATCCTATAATATGTTAATTACTTAACAATTCAATATCCTTAATAATTAATCATTTAGAGTTTTGCAATCTCTGACTTACAAAACAGTTTTCTTATCATGGGTGTACACATGTTATGGAAATTTTAGGTAATCTTATTAAGCCCTCTTTAGGGTCTTGATAGAATCATGTTAGTGCACTATATATAATTTTATGTTCGAAATGGTACCCTATAATATTTCTATCATGTAATAGTAATACAGTGTCAAATATTATGTTATTTTATATTTTGCAAATAATAATACATGTATATTATTTTACATAGCTATTTATTTATATTGTGTTTTATTTATATATATTACGTATTTAATAATATTGCTTTACATTTAATCAACACTTGTAATTGTAGTTAATTTTTATTATAGTTGGTATTATTTTATAATGTGGATTAATTATTTTCTTGTTTTGGATGCAATTCATTGTTGTGTGAATTAGACTTGTTGATGGTTTCTTATGTCCGTCGAGAGTTGTGTACATTGATTTACCATATCGTCATATGAAGATACTACGGTGGATCATGTTTTACTTTATTAAGCTAACGTTTACCAAGTTAGAGTATTGCACTACTACCGACATTATTTTGGATGGTTTGCATGAGTAATCGAAGATATACTGTCAAAAGTAATATATAAGCTATTGTTAGCTATGTAAATGTATTTATTGTTATGTGCCTTTGTTTTACTATTATTGACCTATGTTTCATTGTTAGGGACATTTGGGGTAAGAGGGATGGTATTTCACTATTGTGGATATGTATTTATTATTACAGATTTATATTTTATTGTTATGGACCTTAATGTTTAAATGAGGATTTTACTACCACAAACATGTATTTACCATTATGGACTTATATTTTATTGTTAGGGGTTCTAATGTTTAAAGGAGGGATTTTACTGTTATGGAAATGTAGTTACTATTATGGACCTATATTTTACTATTAGGAACCTTAATATTTAAAATGGTGATTTTACTATAATGGACATGTATTTATTGTTATATAACTATGTTTTACTGTTATTGACCTATATTTTACTATTAGGAATTGTTGAGGATCTCAATGTTTAAAGGAGGATTTTGCTGTTGTGAACATTTATTTATTGTGATGGACTTATGTTTTACTTTTAAGCACCTTGGCTAATAACAATAAAACATTGACCTATAAAAGAAAGGTTTATAATAGTAAAAGAAATGAATACTACAATAAAACATAAGTCCATAAAAGTAAAAGATATATCCATACTATCCCTAATTAAACATTAAGATCACTAATAATAATTTTTTTTTGGGTAAAAATTACCTTAATATAGTATAAGAACACTTACAATAGTAATCTATCATTGGTAAATGGTACAACATAGCTTACCATAGTAAATATACCTATATATAATTCAGAAAATAAAGGAAGAAAAGCATATAATATTATAATAAAGTACTTAATATATGAAAAATGACAAAAATTTGGCAAAAGGAATAAAAAGAAAATTAAAGTTATGATATATAGTCAATATATATAATATAATTATATATAAAATAATAAAATAAGTTAAACACTTTAAAAAATAAAAAAATAAACAAAAAATTTTTAAAAAGTCTAATCACCTTAAAGCCAAGGAATACCTGATCAGCCACCTTAAATGAAGTGGGTTGACGACTTACTAAGTAGCCATAAGTAGTTGCCTATGGCTAAGGGAAGGGCTCATGAACTAACTCCTCCAACCCATAGCTATCATTTTTTCTTACAAAAAAAAGAGAAAATTGTAGAGGAAATTTGACCAAGTAAGGTGACCTGATTGAATTTCCTTAGTCTTTCTATTTTTTTTTCCTAAAAAAGGTTGTTCGGTAGGTCATCAACTTACTTTTTTCAACAGGTTGCAAGGCACTTCAGTTTGCGATCAATTCAGCTTAGGGCGGTTGTTATTTTTTGGTTATTATTTTTTTTTTGAATTTTTCTTATTTTTTCAAGTTTTTAAATAATTTGATTATTTTATATATAATTATACTTTTTAAATTTTTTCTTCTTTTCTAATATTTTTAGTATTTTTCTTTTTTTGTTTCATTCTTTATTAATAACCTTTTTTTTTTGTTTAACCTTTCCTAAATGCTGTAGGTTAATGTGTTTTAGAATAATCAAAGGCCTCGATTTGATTGCACTTAATATACAACTTAGATTAATTAGTATTATGATAATGTTATTTTACTAACATTACTGTAGAAAGCTCCCTCTTCTCAAACATCATCTTTATTAATTATTATTCTTATTTAATTTTTGTATATAGTAATGGGTAGCCATTAGTTACATATATATTATTTATTTTTTCATCAAGTTTCGATTTCCTATTGAGCTTTATGTCAATACTAATACTCGATCCAAAATCTTATAGCGTTTTAAAACCCTTCCCAAACACTTATTGGGAATTACTTTGTAAGGTAATTATTGTGTCATGCAGTTAAATACCCTATAATGACTTACAAGGATGTCTCTATATCATACGCTCTAAGCCCATCTTCAATGCACTTATGTTAGTATGCTTTTCAAGGATGAAGGACCCCGCCATGAGTCCTTAACCATTGAAGAGAGTTTCTTCAACATTTTAGGTCTTAATTTTTTTTTTCTTTTACATCACTTTTGTATATTTTTTATGTTGTAGGTCCTATAAAATAATATTGATAAATATTAAGGAATTATTTTCAAGAATCTCAAGGATAAAATGAAAATATCCTTAAAAAGGGTAGATTTTTAGGACGTTGATGCAGTACCACAAGATTGGTAAATAGGGTCCTTAGCATTGTGGATAGTCTAAGTAAAAAAAAAAAAAAAATTGTTAAAATACATAGTTTTGATAACTACTCATCTTTTACTCCATCAAGATCTTTTAATTTTCAAAGGGTTTAAGAGAAAAGGATTACTTAGTCCCACCAAACTTAAGGCAACCAGGGATCGGTAGGTTTGACTAGAAATTTTATGGACTAGCTATCTAGATAGGTTTTGGTTGGCATGAAAGCATAATGAATAAGGAGTTCTATCTAGCATAGGTCTAGACATAATAGATTTACATATAAAAAGACTCTTTGGGATCACTTTCTTATGCTGTACACTCTAAAAGAAGTTTTACTAATATAGATGGACCCTTTGTTTACTTGTTTCTTTCCACGTTTCACCTTCCCACCTAGGTAGGATATGAGGCCTAATACGTATCCCACCATCTAATGTACATGCTCCTAAATTTTCGAACAATAATCTACCCTATAATATCTTAAAATCTTACCTTGTAGAACATATAAGGTCCAAAATGCCTTGTGAAGCCAATAAAATTTATATTCCTTACTATAAATTTCAAGTTTATGTCATATTAAAAAGTTATTTGTATATAATATTATAAGAAAAACTAAGCTATAAATGAGCTTAGATGTTATAAGCTACTCCAACTCATCTTACCTTAAGCATAGGTCGATCCAAGCTTTAGAGATTGACTTGTAAATGAACTAAGGTTGAGCGTAATATTATATTTATTTATTTAAATGAACCAATCTTGAATACTTAAGCATGTGAGCTCATGAGTAAGCTCATAAATGCAAATATTATATACATTTATATTATATAATATATGTTGTCTCAAGGTTATTTTCGATAGAGTACTCTGGTTCCAAGGTTGGAAGGGCTAGGCTAACGTGACTTTGAGCCTTTTGATTTGATTTGCAAAACAAACAAGAATGATAAAAATAGTTGGAGACTATTTGGCAGTGCTATTTCAATGCTCAAGTCAACGACACTTGTAAGGAAGTGTGTAGTTTGACAAAATAGGAGTTGGTAGGGAGAGTTGAGAACATGCACTAATGCAAGAGAGTGGACCTATTTGTAAGTGGGTAACTGGCAAGTATTTATATGGTTCCCTAAGCTCCTATCAACATGCTGTGTATAGCCTTAAGTTTCGAGCCTTGGGGTTGGTGGGTTTGGTAAGATCTCTTGATAGTGGCCCAAAATGATTAATTTGGGCCTTGTGATTGTCTCTTTAAACTTAATGTTTGATGGCACTGTATTATTGAGGCCACATAGGTTTATGTTGGAGGCCAGCCACCTGAGGTGAGGTGAATGCCGTTCGAACGGACTCTTGGGGAGCTATTATCGAAGTCCTGGCGAGATCCTTTAGGAGTCAGTTTAGAGAAGGCTGTCAAGCATTTTGAGGGGGTTGGAACGTGGACCATGGAGGCTTGCCCAGGCCTTGCAGTTGCTGGCTCGGCTAACTCACTCGATCCCAAGGTTGCATTGATCTGTATCGTGTACAATTAGTGAAATCACTAGGATCTAGGCCTGAGTCAGTTGGCTTGGATCCTATTGGGGTCGTTGACTCTTGGGTCATGAGGTTCAGTAGTGGGCCTAAAGAGGTCCGTCCATGTTTAAAAACTGTGATCAACACTTGCCCCCTACTTCGATTGTTGTCGAGGCAACAAGAGGGGTGGAGACTTGTTGGCGTCAAGCTCGATGATCGTCATGCTGTCAATGGGGACATCTTTGGTGAATGCCTTTCGGGTTTTTGGTGATGACTTAGTGGGGAGACTTGGCTCGGTGCGGGTTACCTGGAGGTTGCCGCTTTTAATTATATCGGCGACAATTATCGGTGTTGCTTGGTGGCTAGGGCGCCTGTTCCTTTTGCCTCCCCACCAGCCTTCCCCACTAGCGCCCTCCCTCTCGAGACTTGCTATGACCATTGCATGGTCAGAGGCAGCGGGTCTGACGATGGATGCCTTTGCTTCCCTCAGTTACGTTTGTTAGGACTGGTGGTTTGTTGTGAGGTCAACATGATGTGATTATATGTTAGTTGCGATTGATGCAACTTATCCGGCGATGACTGGCTCGCAGACTTATCTTTTCTAAAGGGTAGTGGTGCTGCTGTCGGATTTTCGAATGTTTGGTTGTGGGTTATTATGTCAATTCTGCCTTGTGAAACTATCCTATGCTATTGATTATGTGGTTGCATTGCATGTGATATTTCCCAAGCATTTTTATCCGAAGGATATTAACGCATGTTTAAGGTGTCATTGATTTTTGGGAGACACTTGAGTTGCTCCGATTGCCTATAAATGGAGCCATTGTAATCGTTCCTTGCATTCATATGTTGAGTTTTTCTTCAAGACACTTTCTTTAGAGAAATGCGAGATTTGCATCGATGTTGTAGTACGTGTAGGCTCGTATATTTCTGGGTGACGGAGCATGTGTGCCCCCCTACACCACCCCACCCCTCCCCCCCCCCCCCCCCCCCC